>WSFP011475129.1:0-17108 GCA_009831015.1 Picea engelmannii
CTTATATATTTTTGTAATGACATGGAACATGAATAAAATTGTGAGTTAGATGAAGGTAACTCTTTCCCATTATGTTTTTCTTCATTCAAATTTATCAAAGAGAATTTTAAAAGCATTAATGAAGGAAAAGAGTGTGAGTTGATACAAATTCACATAGGATTTATGGAGCAGAATGAGAATATTATGAATCAACAACAATCCTTTTATGTCTCTCATGACCTTGTAGATTGTTATTTGGAGGATCTTTGCAATCAAAATTTTCATCCTTTGATCAGTTGTGAGCCTGAGAATGAAGGTGATTATGAGTTAGTGTCAAAACCATACATGTTTTTGTTTCTAGTAGGCATTTCATTGCAGTAATATTATGAAAATTTCCAGTCTCTTTGCGACAACTATCAAGTTGAAATGCATGGAAGCAGGAATGCAGTTGGAGGGTTGATACATGATTATAGTATTTTGCATTCTTTTGAAGATCCTTTTGCAACATTCCCATAGTGAGTAAGTGGGCCTAAGATTTTAAATTTTTTCAAATATAAATTTGTTTTCCATCTTTTATCTGAGTTGCCATTAAGCGGGGTTTTCCTTTCACCCTTGAAGAAAGACATTCAAGGAATTCACCCAGTGTACGAGATGCTTACATGGTTGCACTAGATTTTTTATTTCACTTGATCGAGAAAATTATGGTTTAGTTTAGTAGGTACGAGTGTTTCAAATAAGCTCACATTTTTTAGCATCCCTTTCAGCATGTGTGTTTTCAGATTGCAGTTGGAGCATATTTTTCCAACATTGTACAATTTTGGTTTCAGTTTGAAGAATGGATTTGGTTCAGGTGAGTATTGGTACGGGTTGTAGTCCTCAAGTTGGGAACATCCCAAAGGATCAAGCACAGGTCTATAGGTTATTTATCACCTCGCAGTGAAGACGCCATCCCCATATGGAGCCAATGTTGGGACTTCATAAATTTTATGCCAATTATTTTCCTCATGGAGCCAATGTTGGCACACCAAACAATAAACTCGAAATTTTAGGATTATGATGCATCCATATGGGATTTTTAAGTAGCATAATGAGAGATTGCATGATTAAAACTCATATCTTAATTTTGGCAGCAAATTCATAGGGATCTCTTTCTCATATTTGTAAACCACCATTAAAACCTTGCTCTTACTTATTGATATGGCCATTGTATAAAAAATATGATTGAGGGATCCCCCTTGGGATTGAAAGTGCTAGCTTTCAGTCATGAAGTAGTTTTGTGGTTACCTCTGGGTTTTTCTCTTACATCCAAGGAAAAATACAGAGTGATAACATGCATATCAATCCTCAACCAAAGATTGAAGAAGGTCTCACCCAAGATTCCATGAGGATCAAAGAGACCATTTGGTCTTGTGTCAATGATGATGAATGACTATTTGCACCATCCGGGTTGGAATTCAGAAAATCCATTGAAAAACACTTAATAACTAATAGTATGCAACAAAAACACACATTCAATTGACACATGAGTAACACATCATAAGGCCATAATAATTTTATCTTTATTATCTTCATTCCTCCATCACAAACATAAATTAAGCAACTCATCAATTGACAACAACAAAGCCTTTCTCTTTTATACATTTTCCCAATGTTACATTACACAGTGATATGCACTTTATTTTAGACTCTGCAAATGTGATAGACTCGAACTTACAACCAGAGACATTATAGAACATAGGATCAGAGAAAGCTCATTGGAAACAGTACCCACAACTATCAAAACAACAACCAACTGACTAACAAGCTAACTCTCTTTATGTTGTCATTGCTCCCTTTTATTTTCTAGTAGGATATGGCACTTTGTCACTTTCAGTTCTACCCCGCTCATTCCTCTAACTGCTAGTCCCGCACGCTTTTGTCACATGAATGCATTCCATGTAGACTCTTTGGAATCATGGCAATCTCAACTACATTTTCAAGTCATATTATTTCTGATTTTTGTTCCTCGTGTTGCTTGTAGTAATCATTCAGGGAGATTTCCTGAAGATTATTTTCTTGATTCCAACATGCATGCAATATATTCTTGATTTCTAGCATGCATCACAAAACTTGGACTGACTTACATTTGGTAGAACGTTAACTGACGCACATTAAAAAAATTTGATCTGGTGCGCATGCCTCTTATCATCCCTCATGCAACTTCTTGAGTGTGCACATAACTGGAATAGGCATGCACAACTTCATTTGTGCACACACACAATATTTACCCAAAACTTTGGGTGCCAACACTTCCAAGATAAGAAACATGTTTAGTCGCTTTGCCACTTGTGCATCTCCTGTTCTTATGTTTCTCCAAGTGGATGTAATATTTTGTTGTTGAATGCATAGAAAACCTATTTCCTCCAAAAGGGTGAGAAAAAAATTACCTAGTGTGTCCAACTGAGCTGTCGGTCCCCACATTTCACTAGCTCCCAGAGTAAAGTTGAAATCTCCACCCAGGTCATATCCTTTCTTGAACAAAGGTTTGCTAAATGTGGATTCCCAAAAAAAATTGTAACTTGAGTAAAGTTTGTATAGTTTAACACACATAAAATCCATATCCATCTCCTCATATTGGAGCACAGTGGCTAGTCTAGCACTAATATCCCATGTATTTTTTAAAAGGAGAGACTGATTCCTCCATTTAGTGATAATCCCACCTGATATCCCCTATGCATCAGTAGCCATAAAATACCATCTTGGAAGTGTTGGGGAGAGATATTTGATCACTATAACTCCTTCCATCATTGTTTATTGAAAGAAAATGATTGATGGTTTGTGGGTTTCCACCAACATTTTTATGACCAATTTCTTGGAGGGATTGGCTATCCCTCTATAGTTCAAGGAGAGCATAATCATAAGGGATACTTTCCTAGGCATTTTTTCCAAGGTATGTAATGAGAGAAAGTTGTTTCCCATTTTTTACTTTTGAGTTTTCTTGTTTCTACATGAGGGATATTACGGATTTTCTTCCCCTATGTGAATACTTCCTCTCGAGGTCCTCAAAAGTACCCAAACCTGCATCCATTCCTTGCATTAGTGAATTAATACCTATATTCTTGGATCATAGGTTGTATTTTAGTCCCAAAAAAGGAGAGGATTCAACCTGTGCAGGATGAGGAACGAATGTGGATGAAAGATAATTAACCCCCTTTAGAAGGGGGCATATAAACTTCCTCGGGATGGTAAAGGTGAATTATAGGTATAAGAGTGGAAGGTTGGGGTCCTGATAACCATGACAGTGTGGAGAGGAAATCCTCACTATTTTATCTCTTTTGCCACTTGGGTGAAAAAAAAGGGAAATTCAGTGTTAGCCTAGGTTTAAATAGCAACCCAAAGAATAATTAGAGTGTTAGTTGAATGCCATAAAACAAATAATATAAAAAAATAAGGAAATAAAAGCATAACATGTAAGAAAAGGAATAAAACAAGGTGAGATATGTTATACTAATGGAAAAGCTTTGAGTACAACACCACAGAGTAGTTGGTGAGTAGATGATCTCCCTTCTTTATCCTGGGGATGGGTTCCCTTTTCCATTGTAGAGCCTCTCTCTCTCTCTCTCAAAATGAAATTGTAAGAAGATGTGTACAAAGATATCAATGGCTGAGAGGTCTAATACACCAAGCTATAATTCCTATGAAAGTGTGTATGAGTTTGTGAGAAACAAGGATTATTCAAGATCATACAACCAACATAACATTACTTTCGATTTTCTTATCTTTGTTCATGCTAATAGCCTTTTTAAAATTATTCTAACAAGCTTGATAAAAATTGGTTTCAATGGAAAAGGGGAGGTCACTTGGGTGTGGCCTCCCATGCATGAGTGGACAGGCACCCACTTGTAGTACTATCCTTCAATGCCCATGGTATTGAGGCCTATTGGTCCTTCATCTGGGAATTAGATCTGATGGGATTGTTGGTCATCAATGCACCAAAAGTTGTCGAAAATTCAATTCTATCTGATCCACGTGACTATCGAAGGAATAGTAACATGGGCGCATGCAAATTGCACAAAATCTATATTGTTGAGTCACACAGATGATAAAAAAAACCATTGTGGATAGCTTTTATCCTGCTAAATATGGTGTATTAATGCCATGAACATTCACCTTAGTGTATTGAACTAATGACCCTTCTGATGATCATCTATGTAGCTATGTGAGTGATTTTTAGGTGATAATGGATGCCCCTTGATGTGTGAGGTTATGAGTATGTCTATAACTGAAATACATCATGATTTATTTTTCTTTATACACTCATATTTTGTTGTAGAGAGAGAAAAAAGGTTTGAAATGATGATGTTGGAGCAGAACTATTTTGGGAGAAAGATCTATTTTTGGAGAAAGGCCTATTTTTGGAAGAGAAGGTGTATTTTTGGAGCGTGTGCCATAGGAGGCCGGAAATCCTCATGCAGAAAAAAAAGGAAAATCAACGTGGCATGCATGCAGACATGCCTAACCATGTTAGGGTTAGGGTTTTTTACAATATTGTAATGACTATAAGCTATCAGAGTAGTATAAATAAATACCTAGGAGTTCCAGGTTGAGTTCGGTTGATTATTATGAGTTTGTGGGTTGTTGATTATTATGAAGTCAGTTGATATTGTGGTTGAGTAGAATAAGATATTTTTTAGGGTTAGGTCACAGGTTGTGGAGCCTGGTATGATCTAGTTAGCCTCCCAGAGCGTACTTACCCTCATTTTGATTGCAATATTGAAAATGTAATGCGTGTAGTGTATATTTTGTTGTAGAATGAATAAAAGATGAGAAGAGCTAGATCTTTGTGGACGTAGCCCAGGAGGGGGTGAACCATAGTAAAATGTTGTGTTCTACGTGTTATGAATGATTGTTTTTATTGTTCTTTTAATCACCAGTTAAATAATGAAGGGTTAAATCTAATTATAAGAACACGCATGCATAACTAATGATGAATGAATCCTAGAAGTAGATGAATGATTAATGATGTTGATTCATACGAAAAATAATCAAAACACAATCCACACTCCTTCCTAGACTCCAAACACCCGAGTATTGCAATCCCTCATAAAGCTATATCGGGTGAGACTACGCTATGCACTCTGTGCGCAGCGTTGCCTTTTGGTTTACTAGGAGGGCCGATATTTTTTAGGGTTATGTTGGAAGCCTATTCGAGAACAAAAACTGGGTTAGCCCAAGTAACCTCCTGGGATATGTCCACAAAGATCTAGATCTTTTGCTCTTTTATTCATTCTGCTGCAAAATATGTGTTGTGTGCATTAAATCTTTAGGATTACAATCAAAATGAGGGTAAGTACCCTCTAGGAGGATGACTAGATCACACCAGGCTCCAGATCCTATGACCTAACGCTAAAAAACTGCCTTATTCTACTCAACCACAATAACAACTGACAAACTCATAATAATGAACTGAACTCGACATCGACCTCCTACGTCTTTATTTATTCTAGTCTATTGGCTTATAGCCATTACAATATTGTTAAAAAACCTAAACCTAACATGGTTAGGCCTATCTGCATGCGTGCCTCATTTATTTTCCCCTGCATGTTTCTTTCCCTTATTTTTCTACATACTTCTTTCCTGCCTCCTAAGGTGCGTGCTCCAAAAATAGACCTTCTCTTCCAAAAATAGGCCTTTCTCCAAAAATAAATATTTCTCCCAAAATAGGCCTGTGGGAACAAGACCCCAACACCTAAATGTGTCTAGTCCTGATCCACTTAGGTGTTGCACACTCCTTGTACAACCTTCTCCAAGATGTAAAACTTTTCTGCTAGTTCCTTCCCTTTTTATTTCACCTACAGAGCTTTTTCTGCTAGCGCCTCGACCATCTGCGTTGTTATATGTTCTTGCAACAATGTTGTTCTCTCTATATGTGTCTACACCATCCTTGTCTTCTCTTCCTCTAGTTCCACAATTATCTTCATTTATTGCTCCTAGAAGGGCTCCAACTAGGCCTGCCTTACTTGCTTATTGATCTGTGTCATTTTTAAGTCTACCTCCAAGGTCTTCATCTCCTGTGTGCCCTTCAAGCATTGTAGCACTAATTTTCTCCTCTTGTTGTTCTAACTATTGGACCTTTTCATTCTCCTCCAAAGTAGTCCATATTTCAGTACTGTCAAACAATTTTGTGACTTCCTTGGCTTCCCTTTCCATCTCAGCTGTCTGGAAGGATGCTTGTTGTTCTATTTTCTCTCGGACTTCAGGAGGAGTTGTAGGATTAAGTTTTTCTTTCAACTCCTTTATCTCCTTCCTGTATCCCTCGACTTTCTGCTCAATGATCTTTATATTTTTTTCTGCGCTCCTATCTGGTGCTTGCGCGCTGTCTGGAATGCGATTATATACCATTGTTAGTCCATGCTCTAGCTTGTCAGTGCATTCTTTTTCCTCCTCTTTTTCCAAAGTCAACTGGTCGGAGGTAATTTGTAACATCTCTGCAACCCCCCTACCAACTTCCAAGTTGGTGGCATTTGCATGGGCTTTGGATTGTACATCTTGTATTACACTGGCCTAGAGGCCGTATAGTGATTTCATGGGTATCTATGCCATGACCAACTCAAATTGGTCTATGTACCCCATGGATTTTTGTGTGGTCTCCTGATCAACTCTGACCATCTATTGTGTGACCGTGAATGTGTCACTGTCCTGCACCACTATCTGAATTGTATCTTATTTTTCCCTCTACGTAGGGGGTTGTTGTGTCTTTTTTGGCTGGTGCATTGTAGCCTTCTATACTATATGAATTTGTAGTCATTGTAGAGTATCATGGAATTCTGTGAGTTTGGCCATTATCTCCTCTCTCCGTCCTTCTGTGATGCGAACCACATCTTCCCCTTGTCTTCCACAAATTCAACATTGATCCTTGTTAGGGTGATGAGTGGGTCCTTCATGGAGTATTTAATCTTTTTGCGTGTTTCCTCCACTTGCGCTATATTTTTTTTTTTCATGTGATGGATATGCCCCACTCTTCGTCGTTTGTGACCCTTCTTCTCCGACTCGATATGTTTCTCCATTCTTGGCATCACCCTGAACGTCTCCCCTAGGCACCATTTTTTTCTTCCTTGGCCTCTTAGGTACTGTGCTTCTTCCAGATGCCTAAGTGCATGCCACAACCTTCCTAGTGTTATCAGATGGGATATTTTTCTTTGTTTATGGGCCTGCCTCGACTTTCCCCTTGGGTTTGGCTTATTTCATTGCTACTGGATTTGTTGTTGGTTTTTTTACTAGCACCTTCCACTGTGCATGCTAGTATTTGATTATCCAATCGACCTCTTCTCTAGTGATGCAATATTGCATCTCCAACCATTTATTATTTGGATCCCTTGCGGCCTGGATCCACATATGGTACCTGGACCACTTCCACAAGGATGCGCCACACATTGGTTGTTCGTTGTTGTATATATTCAAGAAGCATAGCGAAAACTGTGTTATTTTCCTGTTGATTTTTGGTATCCTTGGCTTTCTAGAGGGATTCGTACCAAGATGCGTAGCACTTCCCTTTCCTATCTAGAAAATGCAAAAATTTTGGCTCCTGCCAAGCGGCCAAAGAAATGAGGATAAGGAGCTGGTAATAATGGAACTTAGTTCCATTGTCCTGCACATCCCGATAGTCTATCAAAAAATGTTTTAGGAGGTATGGTTCCCAACTAAACATAATTCCTTTAGCGCACTATGTGACGACTGCGATGAGTCATGCTAGAGATTATTCTTTCCTACATTTTCACAAAATTTTTCTAGCCATTAGATTGTTGGATAACCTCGTCGCATCATCGTTCATGTCTCTAGGAACAATGCCCCTATTCCCTCTATTGGTATCAAACTGTGCCTTGACTGTCTCAATAGTGTCTTTCTCACGCACTTTGTTTTCCAAGTATTCTTCTGGTTGTGCACCCACTGTGCGAAACCCTGTAATTTTGGAGATCATTTCCACATTAATCTAGACCGACATATCCATCCAGAGAGTGCCTCCATGTACCTAGGCCACCAATTTCTTAACGCACAACCCCACATTCTTACCATGCCTGAAGTGAGGT
This sequence comes from Picea engelmannii, assembly GCA_009831015.1. Taxonomy (NCBI): domain Eukaryota; kingdom Viridiplantae; phylum Streptophyta; class Pinopsida; order Pinales; family Pinaceae; genus Picea; species Picea engelmannii. Next base: position 8,046 of record WSFP011475129.1, read on the forward strand.
ATGTCTAGAAGGTTCATGATCCTGAAATTGTAGAGCCTTGTTATCCATTGCATGGGCTCCATGATAGGTCTACCTAGGGGTACAATTTCCCCTGTGTACACCAAGTAAGCTTCCTTGGCCAAGTCTGGTAAATTTTTCACGTCTTGCACATCATGGTCCGAGTACCTTAGTTTAGGCACTTTCCCAAGCATGTCCTCCATGATTACCACTATGTTCGGGATGTAGGGAAGTGTGATTTCTACGACGTCCTGTGCCTTTCTTTTATGGCCAAAAATAGTTTGGCCTTCTACCGTTTTTTCTATTGTGTCGTATTCTTCCCCCTCAGTTTCTAGTTGGTTGGTGATGTCCTCAAACAACACCTCCTCTTCATCGTGACCATGTTGTTGACCCTTCATTTCCTCGAGTTTAGAAGGTGTTTCAGGGTTAGGGTTTGTGTTGTCGTTTGGTTTTATAGAGCTCTGAACCATTTCTCCTTGCAAGGTTGTCGAGGTTTCCTCCTTGACCCTCATCGGGCTAAGTGAATCTGTCTTTGAGGTCATAACATATTCCATCTATATGATATTCTCAGTCTCCACCATCCTTTCCTTTATCCTTTGGCCCTGCCAAGTAACTCATATATATTTCCCTAGAGGGCTAAACTTTGGAGGTGTCATGTTGTATGTGGGTTAGAAAATTGCTCTCTTCTTTGCACAATCACACGTAGGGCACATGCTTCTAGCTCGATCTATGCTAAAAAATCACTAAGTGTCGAGCTAACCCATGCTTTCCACACCTTATAGACTTAGTCATAACTATTTTCCCCATATTTTTCACTTTTTTCGTGCATTTGCACCATGTCCAACTTTTCCTGTGCGTTGTCTTTCCATTTTGTCCCATTATTCATTGCGTGTGACTTTTTCCACGTTCCTACCGTTCAACTAACTTCCTCCTCTTTTTTTATTTTTCTTATTTTTCTATTTTTCTATTCCTTTTTCTTCTTCTTCTCCTTTTTATCATCTTTTTATAAGATTTTATCTCCTAATATATACTATATTACACTACATACATGGATTTCATACTACGCTGCGATTATTGAGAATGAGTAGGTCGATTTTCCCTATACATCTTTATTCGACTACCATTCACCATTCCTTCCAGTTTTGTTCCTCCTAAGTCATGTAGCTACATAGATCCTCCATCTTTGACATTCTTGACTTCATATGGCCATAACCAATGCATTTTCAACTTACTAGGATGTTGCAAAAACTTTTTTCAAAGAGGAGAACTAGGTCTCCCTCCTTAAATCTCTTCTTCTTTATGTGTCTGTCATGCCAAGATTTTTCCCTTGATTTTTGTACCTCTTGGTGAAATCCTGCCAGAATCATGTCTTCTTCCATTTCCATTAGTTGACTTAACCTCTCTTTTATTGTGCCTCTTTTAGTCATATTGGTAATTTTTGCTACGCAAAGACCGGGTACCAAAAATTCTAATGGAACCGTTGCTTCTTTTCCATACACCAATTTGAATGGTGTTTTTCCTATAAACTTCTTGCATGTAGTCCTCTATGCCCATAATACTGCTAGTATTTTTAAATCCCAATCATCTCTGTTAACATTGCATATCTTAGTCAAATCATTTTCCATAATCTTGTTGAAATATTCTATTGTCCCATTTTCCCGAGGATGAAATGGTGTACTCTTATGGTGATAGACTTCAAACTCCTCATTCATAGCCTTGATGATACTATTAATAAAATGGGTGCCTTGGTCACTCATGAGAATCCTGGGACATCCAAATCTTGTGATCACCTTCTCAAATAAGAAGTGTGATATTGTCTCTACATTGCAATCCTTGATTGGCATTTCTTCTTCCCATATGGTTAAGTATTTTGTCAAAGTAATCATGTATCTACCTCTCGACCTTCTTTCTAGTGGATTAATCGGTTTGAAAAAATCTATTTCCCACTTGTCAAATACCTAAAGAGTTACTTGTGGTCTTAGGGGCATCTCATCCCTCTAACATACAACAAAGTTATGGAAATATTCTTTGGCATCTTTATGAACTGTTCGCAACCATAAAACTGTGCGCAATACCTTATGTGCAGTATCTTTACCTGCATAGTGTCCTCCATCTATTCCTTCATGAGATTCTGCTAGAACCCTGGGCCGTTTATGCTCCAATACACACCTTATCAAGATGTTGTCCACGCCCATCTTGTATAAATGACCTGCAATGAGTTGATATTCTGCAGCTCTAACTACCAGATTTTTATTCTACACATTACTAAACTCCTTTGGCACAACTCATGTACTTAAGAATTCAATGACATCAACGAAGTATTCATCAGCTACATGTACTGAAAATAACTGTGCATCAGGGAAGTTGTCTTCCAAGTTAGTAGGTTCTTCTCCATTGGTTACCCTTGAAAGTGATTAGGTCTTGTATTTAGCTTCCATGTTTTGACTATTACTTCAAAATAAAATTCCTAAAATAATAATAGCCATCTACATATCCTCCCCCCGACAACATTGGCTTGTTGACTAGGTGTTTGAGGGCAGAATGAACTGTGAACATTTTAAAATTCTTGCTCAATAAGTAATGTCTGAATTTTTGAAGTGCATATACCATGGCTAGGCCTTCTCTTTTTTTGTTGTTGTAATTATACTTAGACTATGATAACTTCCTGCTTGCAAAGGCTATAGGGTGATCTAAGTCCCCTGCTCTTGGCTACGCCAAAATTTCTCCAAGTGATATTGTTGATGCATCTACATGCACATGAAATGTATTTTCCCAATATGGAAACACTAATATAGGTGTTTTCACCATATTCTCCTATAAAGTATCCAATCCCTGCTGACAATCCTCATTCCAATGAAATCTGGTGTCCTTCTTCAACAACTTTTCCATCGGTGGAATAATCTGCGCATACCCCTTTATAAACTTCTTGTAGTAGCATGTATGTCCCATTATGGCTCTTAATTGGTGCACTGACTTTGGTGGTGGTAAGTTCACAATGACAACAATCTTAGCAGGGTCAACCATTAAACCATGTCTACACACTATATGTCCCAACAGTATCCCAAAAGGTGTCCCAAAAATGCATTTCTTGATGTTTAATGATATCTGACATTGCCTGCATATTTCCAAAATTAGTCTTAAAAATTCTACATGATCATTCAAAAGACTAAACACAGTCTAGTCATCCAGATATACTTCTAAAAAATGATGTATGAACTCCTTAAAAGTAGCTATGACCATCCTTGAAAAGATAGTTGGTGCATTCTTCAATATAAAGGGCATGATTTTATATTGGTCGGATCCCCATTCTGTAGAAAAGGTAGTATTATACCTGTCCTTTGGAGATATTTTAATATGATGGTAACTTGAGAATCCATCCGTGAATGAATATGATTCCTGTCCTCCCATATGCCCAATACCTCATCTGTGAAAGGGGTAGGGAAATGATCATGTAAGAAAGCATCATTTAATTTTCTCAAATCTACACAAATCCTAATCCCCCCTTGTTTCTTTTCCTGGACTACCATGGGACTGATCCATTTAGATTCCTCAACTGGTTCTATGATACCAACTTCCAACATTCAGTCAATTTCTGCTTTCACTTTCTGCTTATACATTGGATTCATCCTGTAAGGTCTTTGTCTGACATGTATAACATTTGGTTTTAGGGGTATCTTCATCTCACCTAGCTCACCTGCTATGGATTTCATCTCTATAAAGGTTTATGGAAACAGTTCACTGTATTCGCGCAATAACTTTGCTATCCTTTCCCACTAGTCTCCAATGCTTGCCATTTTCCAGTTTTCTTCTATCCCAATGTTGAATTTATTGACTTTGATTGGTGCAAAAAATGCCTCTAACTACAGATATGGAACTTCCACCTCTCTCTCTCCTTCAATCTCCAGATTTGAATGTTGCGTGGATCGTCTTCATCTAGTGCTTCCTCTTTGACATGATATCATGAGAGTAACTCTTTGACTATCTGTCTATTCTGCTATTGATATTATGTTATAATTTTGACCTCTGGTTCATAAAAAAATATCACTCCCCATATCAAATTCATATCTTAATCAATTTTGGGGTTCTCATTCTCAAATGAGAAGGTTACCACAAAATTCTGTTGTAATACTGCCCATTCTGTAGTTCCTCTGCATATCTCCTGGTCTATGTACCAGTTCCCTGGGATCCCTTCCAATGTATGAATGAAGTGATGAGGCCATTCCTCTAGTGGTGTCATCCTCCATTGCGTTATGCATTTCTCTAGGTGCTCCAATTGTCTTCCTCACCCATCATACTTCTGCACTATATTTCTCCCATGTTCTACGCCAAATCTAATGTGCAGTAGCCTTTTAAACTGATACCTATTAGCCTGAATTGTTTCTTTGTGTGCACCCCACTATCTTGTAGGTGTTTTCTTGAGAGAAATATCTAGGGATAACAACCTATTATTTTCCAAAAATTCCTCCTCATAATTTGTCAATAATTCCTCTAAGTCATTCAACCCATGAAAACTGGGAGGTTCCCTTGTCTTTGTACCAACCCACCTTACTGCATAGTGTATTCTTGCGCACCTCCTTGTGGATACTTCATGTAGTCTCTACTGCCAATTCTCCAGACATGTGTCTAAGTATTAAGGACACGATGTAATGATTCTCCAACTAAGTACCCCATCTGCACTTTGGTTGACATAATTTGATTCTCACACAGTGGTTATGTATAACTAATTTATTTCTTCTGAATCCAAACATGTCACCTCTAAAAACCTTTCTCCTTCTGAAGGCTCCAATGGTGAAATAAATCAATATTCGCCTGATTCAAAATTCATTTTCCTTATATTTAGGTTGATTAAAGCCTGGTTATCAAATGCCCAATACAATCCAAGTAATGTTGGCTAGGGTGTTTATTAGAAAAATGGGATCAAAGAAAAAAAAAAAAACAAATGCGGAAATAAAACACAGAAGATACATAATACAATAGAGACACATATATATGCGGTTCACCTAGTGTGGGATGCATCCACCAGAGAAATTGCCAGGTGCTTCCTTTTTATTATCTAGCAAAATGAAGGGATACAACCTACAACACACCCATTGTAACTTCCTCTTCTTTCTCTCAGAGTCTCCTCTCTTAGAATACAATACTTGTAATGATACAGAGTCACAATACAATTCCCTCATAAAAGAGGGTTTCCTTCTAGGAAAAAAAAACCTAACATAACTTCTATCATCATATCTGCGAACTTATAATGAACGGTCCAAATTTATTATGAAATTACAATCTACATTTATAAGGGAAATTCCCCCATGAAAACCCCTTGCATGGAGGGGTGTACAATATTCATGGGGTATAAACATGGCTGAAAACAAATACCTATGAATCAGGAAGATAATCAGACTCCACAACCAACAATGTTGTTCCATCTACTATCTTTATCACTTTGAAATCTGCCACAGTGCGCACTCCATGCAAGTCTATTGTTACAACTTTAAGGCTTGCAATTGGTAACACTCTGTATTGATTTGCTAGTTTCAAATGGATAGGTGAATAGCCTAATGTGGGTTCCCCCATACACTGCCATGTCTTCTTAGACAAGAAATTTACTTCAGAGCCTAAATCAAGTATGATATATCCCATATTGAAATCCTCAATGTTGGCATTTAGCCTGAATTCTCTACTTGTTCTTCTTCTTATATGGAGATGATTGATTGTTTTCTTCTCTAACTTCCCTTCTACCTCTATGTTGCATCTTTCTAGAATATTCTGTAAGACCTTAATGGATTATGGATCATTTAATAACTTAACACAAGATTGTAGAAAAGTATTTATGGTACTTACTTGCTCTAAAGGTTGTCCTTTACTGGTGTAATCCATTGAATATGGCATCGCGTACATTGGTGGGTCCTGAGTTTACTTCGAAATTGATGTAGATGCAATGTTCTCCTTGAGAATCTCCTATCTGGCCTCCTTAAATGTTTCATTTTATTTCTGCGCGTCAAACTGCTTCAGTGGCTCAGTATTCTTATTTACCCATTGGTTTTGAGATGGATCTTGTTTTGATGCATCATATCCTATCATGGCTCCTCCTTGACTAACTATATTGATGTTTTTCCCACCATCCCTCACTTCTGCAGAAATCCATTGGACATTATGATTGTTCTGGTTCCTTTTTTCCTATATTTTTTCCAAGAGTGTTGGGTAGTCTTTTTTGTCACGGTTTGTTGCATGACAATACATGCATGTCCCAGGTGGAAGTGGACAATATCTTGCATAATTTCCTAGTTGTTGACATGTTTGGCAGACTATTGGCCCTCTGATTCATCCAAACCCTCCTCTGCCTCATCCTCCACCTATGAATCCACCTCTATCTCCTCACGGTGCATTGTATTGGGGTACCTTGTTATACTGCGCGGGGTTATACTATGGTTGCGCATTGTTGTACTATGGTTTCATGGGGTTGAATGGTGGTGGCCCATTATTGAACTATGGTGTAGATTTCCCTATCATCATCTCTGCTTGCACCCTGTAAGTTTATGAAGTTCTTTCTATCATCAGGTCCAGCGTTATACAATCCTTATTATCATGACCCACTGAATTGCAAAACATATAGTATGAACTTTTTGGTATTGTCTTATAATTATGCATCATTGGACAATGATATGGATCATGCCCATATGTCTTACAAATCTCGCACCATGGTCCTCCTGTTGGCAAGGGGTTTGGCACCCCTACTGCCAAGTTGGACATTCATTCTTACGATCCTCCTTATTCTATTTTAGTTGAAATGTCAGATTCTTCAGATCCTCCTTTAGCTCCTCTATTGTTGGATCTGTCTACTCATACTGGTTCTCTTCTAGTTGCAGGGTTGCTTGCAGAGCCTCTGCATAATTTGGGAACTTCTGTTGTCTCAAAGGATACTTCAAGTGTGGTAACAGTGAATTCACAAACAACTTCCTATGTTGCATGTCGGTAATATAATAATTCAACTTACCTTTCATACGTTTGAACCTTTGGTCAATCTCCTAGACATACTCACCTAGTTTCTTCTTGATTTTAATCATTTCATTCATGTATTGGTATTTTGAGATCAACTTTTGAAACTCATTTACCAGAAGATTTTTCACCTCTACGATAGTATTTGGTACTCCTTGTGGACTATTTACATCAAGGCTCATGTACCAATCTAGCATGTGGTCTCTTAGTGTGATAGATAACTACACGAGTTTTGTATCCTTGTCTGTGATCTGCTTTTCTTCCCAAATCTTTTCACATATAAATAGATGTTTTTCAGGGTCCTCATATGCCTCACCCTGAAACTCTAGTGATCTGATGGTGGAATCTAGTCCGACCATTTTGAACTGTGTTGAACTACTGACTCTGCACGATGTAAATAATTGATTGTTACTTCCTGAACTTTATCCCCTAGTTGGTTGTCCTTGAATGGACCTGTTAACGCTATGTAAATTCCCAGAGGTTGTCAGGAGGTAGAATAAATTTATCATAGGTAAATTTATCCAACCAGTTCAAAACTGGGATCTAGGCTTGCCAGTTTCAGAGAGGGATCTCTCTGTAAGATTTAGATATGTTCGGGTTTTAAATATTAGGATAGTTAAATTAATAAGATTTTTTTGTTAAATATTTCTCATGCATTCATTGGGCTATGGGGTCTGTGTTATGAGTTGAGGTCAGAGAAAATATTTTATAAGGTTTCTTCACAGGGAAAGCTAATGCAAATGTTGGATCCTTTAGAATTAAAGCGATAGAAAGGAAGAAAAAGGTGAGATAATCAATCACAACAAAGAAGCATTTAATAATTTCTTTATCACAATATCAGAAGAATAACATTCATATATTTAAAAGCAAGAAACAAAGTATACAAAGATAAATTATGCACTTAACCTTCTTTTAAATGATCAGAGACAGAAAAGAAATTGGTAACGAAGTAAGATAAACATTAAACAAGGAGAAATAACATCACCAACATCAACACGCAGGAATCTTGTGAATCGTCCTTTTTATTACTGGTAGATCTCTTCAAAATGATTACAGATTACAACTTGCTTGGGTGTAAATATCAACCCTCAATGCTTCGAAGTTTGAAGTATTTATAGAAAAATTACAATTTGGTCCTGTCATTAATTATCAGGACGTGGTAGAATAAAAATCTAACTAACTCGATAACAAAATACAAAAATGTAGGAAATGCTAATGATCTGTTGAATTCTTTGTGTTGATTTCAGGGAAGGTTGTTCATGAGTCATCAACTTGACTTTGACTGCTTCGTGTGATAACTTGGACATCCACATCATCATTACTCGATCAGAGTGCATAGGTCATCCCATCTCTTTTGACTAGGGATGGTGATTTTGGGTAACCTTCGGTAAAATTCATCCATCTTTGTGTATTTGGCAAAGGTGGGCTTGGTGATAAATATGTACTTGATCTCGTGTTGGATGTTGAGGTCCAACGACAAAGTATCCAAAAATTCTTTACCAGTGATACTGCCCTGTATCCCTAAAAACTAAGAACCATCCTTTTCCACTGTGATGATCTTATGTTTGTAGTCTGAGAGGGTAATCAACTTATTATTGATCACAAGTAACCCTGGTAACCCCTTCTTATGTAGTAAATCCATTTTGTTGAAAAACCTTTGAACTCGAATGTCCATTGCTTGGGACCTTTCCTCCAGTTGCAGCATTAATCCTCTCTTGGTCAAAACTTTCTTGACCTCAAGGATAGTTTATGTTATATCCTCAATCTCCAAGGCCTCTAGTTCCTTTATTGTTTTGGAATTCAAGAATATGATAATTTCGTTTTCCTCAGTAGGCATTTCTCCTAGTTCTCCTATTTGCTTCTTTGTATTAGTTCATGCTGCTCAAACATAATCTATATAAGTGGCCAAATTTCTGTCATGGATTTGCAGATGTCCATCCAAATATTTTCTTTGGCCTCTGAAAGTGTTTTGGCCATGACTGTTTCTTTCTGTAGCTTCTGCAATTCTTTCTTCGGTCTTTGTGTTGTATGCAACTCTGTATTGTAACTAGAATGGAAAGTGGCCTTCAATTTCTG
>WSFP011475130.1:0-17108 GCA_009831015.1 Picea engelmannii
TAGAGGGGAAGAAGGAGACAAGAAGTGAGGGGAAGAGGGGGTAGAGGGAGAGGGAGAGAGAGGGGGGTATACAACGAGGGAGAGAGAAGTTTGAGAGAGAGAGGAAGATAGATGGAGGTAGGGAGATGGGGGCATAGGAAGAGAGAGAGAGAGGGGGTGTAGAGTGGGAGGAGAGAGAGGGGGAATATAGAGATATATCATGTTAAAAAAAGTGCATGCCGATCCTATTTCTAATAACGCATGCACGCTTTAGGAACACGTGCATGTTCCTAAAGCGTGCATGCTATTTTTATTTCAATTGTTTTTTGGAACGCACACATGTTCTTATACACATGTTTCTAAGGAGCATGCATGCATTCTTGAGAATGTGCACGCATTCTTAGGAATGTTCCTACATGGCTTGCTGAGTGGAGGTTCAGGGTTTATCGAACCTATCACATCACTAATGCATGCACGTTCCTAGAAACATGCACACATTCATGCAAGTATGCATTCCTACTCACCTCATTTCCACTTTTCCATCCACCAACTTTGTGCACTCACCCATATATATATATATATATATATATATATATATATATGCCATGTGTCAACTCCATGTTGAGAATGGAAAGTATTACGCCTCTATCATAGCAACACATTGTTAAATTCCACTTGTCAACTCCATGTTGACCACTGAAGGAATTGCACATCTCCCTTATACTAGACTATAGAAAGAACTTCTCAACACAATCATATTTAGCAAATAAAGCAAATTTCATGAATTCATTATCATTATCTTCATACCTATATGTCTCATATATCTCCTTGATGGTTCTTGTCTACCTTGGTCTATCCCTCCCATGATATCTTGAAGATGACATATCATTTTCTCCTTTTGTGCTAGGATTACCTAATGGACGAGTTTCCTACGGGACAAATTAGGAACTTGTCAATGAAGGCATTTCTTGGATGACAACTTGTGCTCCATGTTGAATGTCAATTCTTTGAGTTTCATCCTTGCAATACCTTGTGTGTCATTTGATAACTTCATAGGAGGTATTACTACACCAACATCATTTGTTGGTTCTTGTTTATCATTACATGCTTCATCTTCAACAAACATAACATATTTGTTGATTATTAACTCTTCCTATCAATATTGTGTAGGGAGAGAAATGGAAACTAAGTAATAGGAGCATGCACATGTTCTAAGAAAACATGCATATTCTTAGAGTGTGTGTGTGTGTTCTTAGGAGTGTGTGCATGTTCCTTTCATTTAATTTTTTTTTGCGGTAATCTGGAGTACATGTTTGTTGATTTGGTTTCCTTGAATTTAGGTTCGAGATGAAAAACCTAGTGGTTTGGTCTACAAATACATTAAAATATCATTTTTTATTAATTGCTCTCAATATCTCTATTTTTTACATTATTTTTCTATAGTCTACACAAATTGATTACCAATGAAACTATAGACACAATTAGATTCGACTATGAAGATTCCAAATATATAATTATTTTTAAAAAATAATATTGTTTACTATTTTTAATTTATTTTTGTCTTGACATATATTGGAATCATAAAATACATACCTCTTTTATTTATGTTATAACTTTTTATATACTTAACCATTTTAAAAATAAGTCATATGCAACACCAAAAGATACTAAGATCTACAATCTAAAAAAAATGTTTAATAATTTTAAGACCCTCATAGCCTACAATAACCCAAGGCCTTGTAATTTCAAGGATATATTGACTTTCAAAATTAAAAAAAAAATACAAAATTCATATTATAAATTTTGAGAAAATACTTTGCACTAAAACAATGGGTTCTCTACAATTGTACAATTTATTTTAAGGAAATTTCATCATTGGGGTAGTCAACAGGAGACATATACATTATATTTTTCTTGAAAATAACATACCACTATTAGAAAAAATCAAATTTGATACAATTATTCACAAATCTAATTCAATTTCCTACATTTCGTCTTTTTACACCATATTCAAATTCATTGTAAAAGTAACTTCAATAATCCCTCCAAGTTAATATATTTTTTTCCATGTTTGCATTACCACTAACATGTCATGAGAGACCATCATTAGCTTTCACCAACGCATAATTAATTTACACTCGTCCACATGTGTCTTCTAATAGGTGCTAAAATACAAAGAAGAGTCAACTAAAGAATTGATCGACATTGGGTTAAGTATGGGTTGTGAGTATATGTTGGAGTATCTAGGTTTAATTGAACAATTTGTAAGTAGCTATGTTGTTTAACTTCCCTCGTTTTATAATTAATGAATACAAAAAGAACATTTATATAAATTATATCTACTATGCTTTCTCATGGCATATTAAACATTCATGAAACAAAGTATGGAGTGCAACTAACATATGATATTTTGAGAGCTAGCATGCAACATGGTTTGGAAAGATTGTGTATTGTTTATTAAACAGTTATTTTTTATCTACGCAATCATGTATATTCTATTATATAAATGTATATATACTTATTACACTTTATTTCTATGTTTGTAGATGGAACATGAAGATACAGAGCATCAAAAACAAGTCGATCGAGAAAACGTTAGGTTAGATAATAAAAGTACAATATTGCATACAATTGATGAAGAAATGAGGCATGCATGCAGCTCGAGAGATGACAACAGATCAAGTGATATATGATAATCAATATAATTGAATATTTGTCTATGAAAATCAAAGATTTTTTAATGTACTCAACATATTGTCCCAATTGTTAGAATTAATGCTTACTTTAGGTTCGGTTTGGATTTGTTAGAGACACTTGAGATATTCTCTCAACCTCTCTCTAAGTTTGGAATAAGTCAGATATAAAAACACCTATACAATGTATTCTATCTGAGTTTGAATAAGGAATAATAAAATCTGTGTGTGTCTTGTGTGTGCAATATTTTTTCTAAGTTCATATTAGAGCAGGTAACTCTAGGTGTAACTCCCTCATGGGAGGGCCCAAAAACATGTGAGATTAATTTTTTGTAGAGAAAACTAGATTAGTGTGTGCTCAGTGTGAATATTTCAATGTTCCTGTGTGAGAACTACAAGTTTAAGGAGCTACAATCGAGCTACACCGAGTGAGTGGAGCTGCCAAGGAATGTTACCTACCATCAAGTGGTTGTTGGAATTCGATTTGCGTAGTTGCTCATTGACCAACTCTTGGAAAAGATATATAACCAAAAAATAAGATGCCAATAAATTCAGAATGGTGGATCAAGAGATAGTCTTGTTGAATGGTCAGAAATTTCTTAAAAAAATAATGGATCAGTTGTGTGTTGAAAATAGAAGCGCATCACTACTGGAAATGAAAACATTGTTGGGGGCCACCTTGTTGGTATTTTAATGGAGAGATCAATTATGTGAAAGATTTGTTGAAGGAAATCGCTTTATAATTGGACTTTGGTGTTGATGTTTTCTTCGTATAGTGCTTGGAAATATATTGGTGCTAGAATTTTATAATTGCGAGAAATTCTATTTGTTTTCCTATCATCAATGTCTTGCAAATGGTCAATTCCCAGCACATGCTTCCTGATTGGAAATAAAGGTAAAGGCACATCACATGGGCATGGAATGATGGCTATGTTTTCGAACAGATTTTTATTTTAAAAATACTATTATATTAAAATTTTTAAGAAATGTATTAGAATTATTTTATTTGTAAGATTATATGATGAATAACAACTGATAGAACAAGGTAACATAACTTAAGCTAGTGGTTCTTTATGTATTTTGGTTCCATAAGAACACGGTCACTAGTTTGATTATGTCTACAATATGTCATAAGCTTGTTGTTCTTGATCTATTTCGATGCCCCAAGAACAACAACCATTGATTATATCTATAGTTTTTGCTCCTTGTGTGTTTGTAAGATTGTGTAAAATAGGTCACGTTGTAAGATTGACTCCTGGATTCTTTCAGTATCAAGATTATTTTCCTATATAATTGGTGAATACAACGAGCTATGTATTTCAACATATGGAAGTATTTCAATAGAGTGATTCATTATCTAAACTGTTTTTCTGATAAATGCAACAAGCTACATATTTGGGCATATGGAAGTATGTCAAGAATTATTGGTCATTACAAATATGAAACTGATGTTCAGAAACAGTTATATCTTCAATGGATCAAGTGGTAGCTCGAATGAATGGTTGTGAAAGAGTGTATTCTATGAGATGTCAGAAGATGATAGAGAGGCTAATGAATACCATATCAGACAAAGATCATATATTCATTTTATTTCAGTATTGCTCTTTGTGATTTAAGAATTAAGAGAGCGTGTGAGAATTAATTCTTACTTTAGGTTCAATTTGGTTTTGTTAGAGACACTTGAGATATTGTCTCAACCTCTCTCTCTAATTTTGGAATAAATTGGATCTCACAACACCTATATAATGTATTGTATATGAGTTTGAGTAAGGAATAATAAAATGTTTGAGTGTCTTGTCTGTGCAATATTTTTTCCAAGTCCAATTGCATGAAGACATGTTACCAATAAGTGTAAAAATTACATACTGGTTGCATTTTTATTATTTTAGACCTTTACGTTGTCCCATTTGTATGATAATGAGTTTCTTATTCATATATAATAAAATGGGTTTCTTCTTTTATTGCATTGTTAAATGTTATAAAATGTTATGTTCTTGATTAATTAATATATGGATTATTTACATTGTTACAAATAACAGAGGTGTAATATGTTGGATAGAACATTAATGCAATCATTAGATCAAAGCAAAATAACAAAAATATAAAAATCAATATTATCATAAAAAATATTTTGAAATGATTAATTGAAAATTTGTAAAAGACAATTAACTAAAATATATACACATCGGTGCATTGTATTATTTTGAACTCATTAATCGATTTCCAACCATTTTTCTTCGAGTGTTGAACTCCCAAACTTATTAAACTTATGGGGCCCATGAAGTACATATGTCACCAATCAAAGTGGTTACATGTGGCCCCACTATCGAGTGACACATTTCAGGTTCCAATCAGTGCTAAGGGCTTGTCAAAAGTACGAAAATGAGTGACATGTGGAAAAATTAGGTAGGTCCATGTCACCCTAGATGATGTCATGTTGCCACATCATACTCAGTGCTTCAAGACTTCGGGGATCCTATCTTCGACATTTTCCTAAAACTGTTGAACCGCTTAATTGTTGAACTATCGAACTAGTCCATGTCACATCAAACTTTCTACTTGTCAAATTATGGGGGCATGGTTCAACGGTTTTGAAGTAACCCATTGATAATTATGCAATCATCCCCATGCTGAAATGTACCCCATCTGGGAAACCATGGTTTGGATTGCGGGACCGCCCTACAAAATTATCTCTCGTGCAACTTCGATCTCTGCAATGCCTCACGGTCATCGATCTTGATAGATCATGATCGAAGTTAATACATGGCCTATATAGATAAATTATTCACCAAGTTTAACTGTCTTGTGTCACCACTAGGAGGGCCATGTGGTAGGAAACATGATGTGGACAAATGGCTCAATCAAATGGGTAACACATGTCAAGTTCCCACTGGAAAAATTAGTCTTTTAAAAGCATGAAACACACTGACACATGGAACGCATCCTGTGTGCCCACGTCACCCCGGGTGATGTCATCAATCCATGTCACTTTGGCGCTTCAGAGCTTCGAGGATCCGATAATTCAGGAGACTTCTAAACACTTCACCACAAATCCCCCAAATGGAAAAATGCCCGAATATGATGATCTACTGACAAGTTTACTCATACATTGATCCAGGTGGATATCGGTGGCCAACCACCTTTTCCAAATGGCTCAAAACGACTTTCTGGCAATTTTGGCAATTTACTATTTTTAGCAGGTTTTAACTTTCGGGGCCATTTTGAGGGCCTAAATGAAGGTTTTTCGAGATCGAGGTTCTCAATGATAGCCGAAGGAATATTGAGCCCCAAAAATGAATCTCCTCGATGATACCTTTCCAACGAACTATCACACGCCTAAAACGGAGATCATATGCAAAAGTTACGACCCTGGGAAGTTGATGCACCAACTTACCCAAACGGGGCCCACATGAATTTTGGCGCTTCATCTCCTAGGGTTAGGTTTTTGGATGTCTAGGACTTTTGGCATTCCCGTTTATTGTAAAAGGGAATTCAGAGCCTCATTGTAACCATCTTCTTGCGAATGCGAGTAGCCGTCACATCTCTTCTCAGAGATAAGCTGCCACCATTCTAGCGAGTCTTTCACTCTGTATTTTTACAGTCTCTGTACATTTATTTCATTAATAGAAATCATGTATTACTGTATATTTGTGTTTATGGTTTCATCTCTGATACATTTCTGTTATATTATTGGATATATGCGATATCTCTGTGCATTTCCTTATTATATCTCCGCTCTCATTTCATGCCGAAAATAATCCGGATCATACATGAATGATATAGATTTACTCTGGAGTTCGGGACTTCTTGGCTCTGAGCTTTGGAGGAACTCGTTCTTGAATACCACACAAACCCCAAACTACCGAACTCTGATCATCCCTTGATATTTGGACACATGTCCCTAGAAATGGATGGTCTGTATTGGTTCCATACTTCAGAACTTTGGGGCTACGAGACTTCTCAGCTCCGGGCTTCGAAAATTTCCTCTACTTATAGGTTTAAAATGACCAGAGGGGTGAAGTCCGAAGGACTTTGGTGCTTAACCTCTATGCACCTTCTTATAATCCAACGATTGTGATGGATCTATCCCTTCCTAAACAAATCCAACAACTGAATTTTAATTGTTGTGGTTCCAAACCCACAACTACTGTAGTCTCTTTTCTCTATTGTCTTTCTTGAACCGCTGTACTTCCTCAGATTCTCATCACCACCTAGGAGCACTCTCAACTCCCTTTGGCACTATGTACATCAATTCCTCATATATTTTTCTTCCATAACCACTTATACGACCCAATTCATGATCAGTGTTGAAAACTAGGCTTTGATACCAATTTGAGACGTCCCCAGCCTTCCAGGCCAGATCATGCTACTTGAAACTGTCTATCATGCTCATATATACATATACTTATATCTAATGAAATTTTAATAGACATAAACATTCTTCTCATACACATATTCATGCAAAAGTGACAATAACACATACATGCAGTATATATACAGGAAGTTGTGATAACATTATAACACATGTACAATATACACATAATTGGTACTTATATTTTTATGAGAATACCATCGACTTCATGCATACCTTCCATGAACTTCCCATCCTTTGACCACGCTGCTCCAAGCTATCAGCGGTGGGTAACCCCCGAGCTGAGACTAAACTCTACTTAGGGAAAATGAATCCTAGGCTAGGTTGAGGCTACAAGAAGTTGTGCAATGCAACATGAAGGATTCTCTCCAAGGATCCTACTTACACCCATTGCTAAAAGAATCTCATTCCCCACATGCTTGTCCCACCCCAAGAATATGCAACTTGATTGTTCCACAGTCCATCAGGTGCTTCACTTCCCTTCCAAGGCTTTAACAACAGTTTGGATCATGAATTTGTAGAGTTTTGTAGCTGTTGTTGAACTCCCTCCAGGACAAACCACCTCCCCAACAAATTCTCTCACTTGGAGAGAGTTTCTCACATGCCTGTCAACCTCCTTCTTCAACCATGGACCTGTCAACCTGACTCTTCAAACCAAAACAACAAAATGGGAAAGGAAAAGGACGACTCGACAATTACCGAGGTTTATAATGGCAGAGGTTCAATAATGGAGAAAATGGCTCTCTCTGCATGCCTATTCAGTGCGTGCGTGAACTGGACAAGGGAGGCATGGATTGTGAGTGAACTCATGAGGGAAAATGGAAAGACATGGTCAATGCTTAGAACACTTATAGCGAGAATGGTGAGAATGGTCAAATTGCACAATCGTGAGAGAGCCAGGATGGTGACAGTGAACCCCCACAACAGTGAAAATTCCCAC
The DNA here is from genome assembly GCA_009831015.1 of Picea engelmannii. Taxonomy (NCBI): domain Eukaryota; kingdom Viridiplantae; phylum Streptophyta; class Pinopsida; order Pinales; family Pinaceae; genus Picea; species Picea engelmannii. The sequence continues at coordinate 7,985 of WSFP011475130.1, forward strand.
ATAAATCTTCATGCATCCTGGATGACACTTGAGCAGGAGCTCGTTCCTCTCCACTTAGATTTTGTTTCCTCTCCCCAAAGGAACTTAGGATAACTGGGTTTATTTCCCAACTTTAGTATTTTTAGGAAATACATTATAATATTCCCTTGGGTTAATCCCTCAATCTTAGCCCCTCTTTCCTATCCTCTTAGCCCCATCTCTTTCCCTACCCATTGGAGATTAGTCCCCCATAAATATTTATTCGTGGTCGGTCTACATGTAGTGATGTATTTTTATTAATAATCTTCATAATTGCATATACAAAAATAGGCTCTCTGGACTTAGAATTTAGGATCTCCGACCTAACAAACACATAATCCTCCCATATTATAATTACTTGGCTCACCATCCTATAACATCATTAAGCATCATTACAATTCAACAGGGGCTCGTTCTTAGGGTATTACCGACTTTTACTTCCTAAACTGGCTCCCCCAGTTTATGCTCCTTGATTGGATCCATGTCATGTTGCTTTTCTTCCACTAAAATTTGGTTGTCTAAACGCGGGTGTTCTTTCTGGTGTATTAGTCGCACATGGGGTTGTAGGTTCCACACTGACGGTGATCTGGATTGGAGTTCTTCCTTATGTCCCTACCCTTGGTCCTCCTATTTTCCTTTTATATGTTGTGCGCAATATTTCCTCAATCTTCTCCATAGCCCAGAGATACTCTACCTCTTCTTCATCACTTTCCAAGCCCTCTCTGTCAGCTATGGCTCTCTTCTTGTTATTCATCTTATATTGTTAGGGTGCTCCATTGCATGTCTTTCCAGTTGTTTCCATTATCTTCTTTATCTTGTCTTCCTCCATCATTATTAGGTCCATGGCCTCCTTATTCTTTCCCTTATCCATCTCTTCCTCCATTTTTCCACCTCCTTAGTGCTTCCCCACTTCCCCCATGCATGAAGGGAATTTTAGTTGTTTGATTCCATTGTAATCACATCATTGTCAAACAATAAAATATTGATTTAAGTATACAACGATATGATGCACCTACCTCTATGGAATTTTAGAAAATACTTCTCTAGTTTGGTGTAATACTTCACAGTATCTACTACAAATTCGGTGATAAACCCTGCCACAATACTATCTAACCAGAAATCTACTATGCACGTAAATTTGTTATTAACTTTTTGTAACTGTGCAATCTCCACAAGATTCCACTCCATCTATCTAATTCAATTTGTAGGGTGGTTGTATTTTAACCTCAATATCCACTCTTGCAACAAATGCCGGAAATCACAGAAAAATACCTAATGCAAGTCACTAAACACATATTTGTCGAGATATTTGCGTAGTGTTAACTTATGGTTTATGTTATCCTTCTATGCAAACTAAACTTCCTTTGTTTTCAACCATATTTCGATTTCCACCTTCATTGGATTCCATGGCCTGAATATTCCCTTTTATACTTTCATTCTCCGTGCATTCGTTCCGCAGATCCCATCCACTCAATCCTATGCAGTTCCATCTAGAAACAAAACCATTTGTTGGCTTGGTATCTCACTTCTTGGGTTGACCCAAGTTCGAATCTCAACAGGTTTCCAGCAAAACCCTCTAAAAATATCGACCCTTTTTGGTTATAGTTTACTTGTGCTACCCTTCTTGGGATGACCCAGGTTCAGTTCCACTTCGTTTCCAACAAAAGCCCCTAAAACTATCGTCCCTCTTGGTAAACCAGAAGGCAACACAACACACAATATGCACTGCACAGTCTCACCTGAGATAGTTCTTATGGGTAGATGCAACACTCAGGTGCTTGCAGCCTAGGAAATGAGTGGGGATATGTGATTAAACTTTGTAGTCTTCATTTATTAATTTAACATTCAACTTATATGGAATACCCTATCATTCTTTATCATGCATGTAAAGGAGCAGATCTATCTAGTCATTCACAATTTTTTTTTAACATCTAATCATTAACAATAAAAGAGATACATAACATTCAATCACATAACACATGATCTACCATGGTTCACCCCTCTTGGGCTACATCCACAGATATTTGGCTTCTCTGCTCTTTTATTATTATTATGGTTCCAAAACTACAATGCCTCGTGCATTACAACGCTCCATCCAAACCGGTCGAGATCTACAATGAGGTGGACTATAACACACCAGGATCCTCATCTTGTGATTTAACCCTCAAGATATCCCTTATTCCCTCTCCTCATCTCAACAACTTATAGATCGATCGAATTTACAGTCATTCTTTATTTTTACATCATAGTAACACTGACCAAACCAAAAGAACAACAACAAACCTCCGAAAACCACCCCCGACCTAGACCTCCTAGGTACCTACTTATACATATTTTCAGCTTACTAGCCATTACATTCTCTTACCAAAACCATAACCCTATCATGGCTAGGTCTTCTTGCATGTGTACCTTGCATGCCTTCCTCTTCTAAATGCATGTCTATTTTTCACGTGTTGATTTTCTTGCATGCATGTATGCCTTACATGTGGTGCTTCTTCTACATGCGCATCTTCCTCCCACTTTGTGATTTTCCCTCAAAAATGGCTTGCACCCAACATGCTCCCAACATTGACATCGTGACTCGTCCCAGGTAACTTCCTAACTCTAGTGTTTGTGACGCCAACCTGCCCTCGACGGCACGACCGCTCTTACCCAGGACCTTCTCTAACTCTGGCCCTAAGAGTCAAAGTACTCTTCCACTCCACTCGGGAGTCCACTACCCACAGTAAGCTCCTTCGACGATCTCCCCTTCGGAAATCGGGAAATCAAAATTCACGATTTCGCGAATTCTGTGAGCGCAGTCACATGTAACTCAAAACCCCGAACCCCGATGGTCAACGGGTCAACCCTTTCGGATATCGGGATTTTCCCTATCGGGGAATCGGCACATGAAATGTCGTGATTCACTTACACTATGAATCCCCAAACCCCGAACTCCGATATGCCGATGTGCTTCCACCTGTACTCCACTAGCAACCGCGGTCCCACATGCCACGTCACTTCGGGATTTCGCGGATCGCGAATCCGCGATGCAAGAATTCCTTGACGTCGAGAACCCCGATTCTTCGAATCCCGATTCCCCGAACCCCGACTCCAAGGGATCATTTGACGCGTGTCCCACAAATCGATGGTTGTGATTATATCGAGGAATCGTAGGTCGCGATTTCACCGGTCGCAATTCTTTTGCCTCGCAAAACCCTGAATCCCGACTCCTCAGGATCTTGCGCCACGTGTCCCCGTTCTGATCGACGGCTCCCATTGATTTGGGGAATCGCAACTCGTGATTTCAATGAGCATGAAACTCTTGCCTCGTCAAATGTCGAATCCCGATATGCCGATATCCGATGGCCGGTTCCCTTCTGCGCCTTTGGGCTAACTCCTGCAAAACTTCTCCATGATCCGACGGTCAGCAGGATTTCGCGATTCTATCTTACGAATCCGGGCCGTTGATTCTCCTCCTTGGATATTTCTCTGCTCCCAGCTCCCTCTGGACGTAAACCTCATCTATGGCCCAGATCTCCTCTTCAGGCCGATATGCTGGCTGCTATGCTTCACCGAGCTCTCCTGTATATTCTTCCCAGGCTTGGACAAACTCTTCGTTCCCAAAGGCTTGGACCTTTGCATTTCTTCTCCTCTGCGAACCCTCAACAGGAGTCTCGTTGATACGCGTAAAAGCGTTGCCCTTCCTAAGATTCTGTCCTCGAATCCTAAATGGATTCTTTGACTCCTGCGCTCCCGCAGAGTCTCTACGCATACACGGCACTGTCTCTCTTAAGCTTCAATGAATACTCAGACCCCTTGGGGAATTTTATCTTTCTTCTCCCTCAAATGGAGAATATCGATGCCTCCTGGCACGCTTCCAACTCAAGCAACCTATTGCTAAGTTATCTGGGTATTCAGTAACCCAGTGAAAGCCCCCTCAGTGGATGCTTCCTTCAGATGATAGAAGTCAATGAGTTCCTTCCTCCTCGTGTCTGTCTACAATCTTCCTCAACGCCCTCATGACGGAGCTTCGCTGCCAAAGAACACCCAAAAGTTACGCTTTCTCCTTGCACTCACACGCTTCGCTCGACGTCCTCCAGACGGAGCTCCTCAGAATCCTCGACAAAATTCTGGTCTCTCTGAACTCACAACAGAGTTCTTTCCTCTGTGCACTTCTGTACACATGCTCGATACCCTCTTGGTAGAGCTCCTACAGAACTTCTCAAAGGTTCTATCGACAACAGTGTCTCAGCTACACTGCCTTGACTATTGAGGTGTTCAGTAACCCCGAAAGTCTTCCCTCCATATGAATCGTTGAATTCAAGGCTGGTGCTCTCAACACGTCTTTGTCTGACTCCTCATGAGTTCAGAAGTGCCCCCTCAGTGCACTGGTATTCAGAGTCTCAACACTCTGTCACACCCTCATGGCATGAAACCTCAAAGACCTCTCAAACCTGAAATCAAACCAAACCCCTACAAATACATAATAACAATACACAATTGCACCATATATTGAACATACACATACATACATGCATATAATGACAGACTGGTGCAGGAAAAACTGCTCTGTATTAATAATGGCAAATGCTTGTATATTTTACAAGGTGTTCCCGAGCTCTCCCTCGGCTCTCCTGCTCTACATGCAGATTCTACTACTCAAAATCTCTTTTTCATGAGGCGGCTCAATCGAGCGCTCCCCTCTAGGAATTACCTACTCTAATTAATTTACAATCAATGGCTGTCTAGTCTGCTATCCAGAACTAGATCTCAGCCAATCTATAATAAATGCCTATCTTATCTACAGCCTGAGCAAAGGCATGGCATTCATGGATCACCAGCCGAAGGCATTAATTTACATTGAATTCAAATTCAAAATGAGGCTGCGCCTCCCTTTCAACCCTGAATGGGTGCACACTAACGTGGCTAGCTGGCTGCATGGAGAGATGCTCCTGCATCATACTCCACAGTTGCAAAAATCATGAGCTCCTGCTCATGAACTTCCTCTGTAGCTTGTTGGAATCCACCCGGGTCCCAAACAAGTCTTTGGAGCTTTTCACTTGCTCCATTCTGCTGCTGCTGCTTCCGCTGCGCTGCTGCTGCTGTCTTTCCTCTACCCAACTTCTCCTCGCTGGTAGTCTGCGCTGACCTCAACATCAGCCTTCTGATGTCCTCTATCTCTCGGTCCAGCTGCTCCTGTGGCTGGTTTAGGTTTTGCAGTCTCCCCAGCTGCAAAAGATTTTGGCCATTTGGAAGATCACTGTGATCTCCCACGTCTTTCTCATCAACTTCCAACTTTAATTGCTGGATGTGCACGCCCTGCACTTTTACTCTTTCCTCCAGGGCTTCAATTTGACCCCACAGATCAGTCAAACATATGCTGTCTGTGTCTTCTTCTTCTGCTTCTGCAACCTCCCATGTCGCAGTCTTTTCAGTTGAAATGCTGAATATGTCGATCCATTCCTCGGAATGCTCGTTTCCTCCTTCTATTTATTTTACTGTCAGCTCAAATGTTGCATCTCGCTCAGCTTGTTGGCTGAATTTATTGAGTTGTTCCTCATAACACTCATTCTTCTCTTCATCTGTTTGGGCAGTCTCAAATGCTTGCTCCAACTCTTTTTCTTCTTTGACAGTCATCATCAACTGTGACTGTTCCCCTGCTGTTGTTTCATTTTGAACATAATTTTTTGCCTCCTCCTGGGCAAATGGCAGGAATATTTCAATTCCCCCAATCATCAGTATACCATCATGATGTTCCTCCTCTCCTGTCATCTTCATCTGCTGATCTTCTTGTGAGCTTATATGCTCTATCAACTCTCCTGGCCGAGTCTGACTTCTCAAATCATATCTGCCCATCTGAACATATGGGATGCTTTCACTGTTGCTTCCCTGGTAGATTATGAGATCAACCGATCCCATCTTCATCAACAACCTTTGCTGAATTGAACTCTCCCTTGAGTCCAAGAGACTCTCAGACAGTCTCAATTTTTCATCCCTTCCCTCTAGGCAGCTTAGTACGCTTCCGCTGCCCTCTTGGCAGTCTTCAATGCTTTCACTGCCCTCCTGGCAGTCTTCGAGACCTCGCAGAGATCTCTGATCAACGCCCAGCTGGCCATTTGAAATTCCTTGGTTGTCCTCACGACAGTCTTTGAGATCCTCAACTGATCCCAATTTGTTGCCCTCCTGGCAAACTGGAATTTCTTCCTTTCTGCCCAACCGGCAGTATTTGAAACCATCAGCTGATTCTAATTTATTCCAATCATCATCATCATCATCATCATCGCCATCGAGACTTTGTCCTGTCTCTGGCCAACAGTAACAAATCATGTCTTCTTCTATGGCCCTGAGGTTCTCAGCATACCTCAGCCATCTTTTCAACAGCCTACGCTGTCTTATGACCATCAACTGCTTGACTGGCCATTTCACTTTTGCCTTCTCCATTGGAAATTCGCGCAGTCGTCTCCTCCTCCTATCCTGTCGCATCCGCAGTTCCATCTTCTCTATGTCTTCTTTTAATTCATAGAGCTTTCTAGTCTCTTCTTCATCCCATTCGACAAGCTTTTCTGCCTTGCTCCTCTTCCTCCTAGCATGCCTATGGTCTTCAACAACCATGGTGTCATCTCTGTCTGCCTCCCTAGCGACCCTGCTACTGCTGTCACTCCTGCAATATTGAGTGGTCAGCTTCATCTTCTCACAGTCCTGCTGACTGTCTATGGACTGCTGCTTACCTGCAAGCAATCACCTACAGAGTCTTCAGTAACTCTGTCTTCTTCTGCTCCTCTTTCTCTTCCTGCCTGAAATATACAAGCAAGAATTTCCAGCTCTGATACCACTCTGACGCAAGTCGTGAGTATCAGAGTGCTTTCCTTTCCTCCTTCACTCCTCTTGCCTGAAATATACAGACAAGATCTTCAGGCTCTGATACCACTTGACGCCTGAACCTTCCCTCAATGACACGACCACTCTTACCTAGGACCTTCTCTAACTCTGGCCCTAAGAGTCAAAGTACTCTTCCACTCCACTCGGGAGTCCACTACCCACAGTAAGCTCCTTCGGTAATCTCCCCTTCGGAAATCGGGAAATTGGAATTCGCGATTTCGCGAATTCTGTGAGCGCAGTCACATGCAACTCAAAACCCCGAACCTCGATGGTCAACGGGTCAACCCTTTCGGATATCGGGATTTTCCCTATCGGGGAATCGACACATGAAATGTCGTGATTCACTTACACTATGAATCCCCGAACCCCGAACTCCGATATGCCGATGTGATTCCACCTGTACTCCACTAGCAACCGCGGTCCCACATGCCATGTCACTTCGGGATTTCGCGGATCGCGAATCCGCGATGCAAGAATTCCTTGACGTCGAGAACCCCGATTCTCCGAATCCTGATTCCTCGAACCCCGACTCCAAGGGATCCTTTGACGCGTGTCCCACAAATCGACGGTTGTGATTATATTGAGGAATCACAGGTCGCGATTTCACCGGTCGCAATTCTTTTGCCTCGCAAAACCCCGAATCCCGACTCCTCAGGATCTTGCACCACATGTCCCCGTTCTGATCGACGACTCCCGTTGATTCGGGGAATCGCAACTCACAATTTCAGTGAGCACAAAACTCTTGCCTCGTCAAATGCCGAAGCCCGATATGCCGATATCCGATGGCCGGTTCCCTTCTGCACCTTTGGGCTAACTCATGGGCAACTTCTCCACGATCCGACGGTCAGCGGGATTTCGCGATTCTATCTTACGAATCCGGGTCGTTGATTCTCCTCCTTGGAGATTTCTCTGCTCCCAGCTCCCTCTGGACGTAAACCTCATCTATGGCCCAGATCTCCTCTTCAGGCCGATATGACGGCTGCTATGCTTCACCGAGCTCTCCTGTATATTATTCCCAGTCTTGGACGAACTCTTCGTTCCCAAAGGCTTGGACCTTTGCATTTCTTCTCCTCTGCGAACCCTCAACAGGAGTCTCGTTGATACGCGTAAAAGCACTGCCCTTCCTGAGCTTCTGTCCTCGAATCCTAAACGAATTCTTTGACTCCTGCGCTCCTGCAGAGTCTCTACGCATACACGACACTGTCTCTCTTAAGATTCAATGAATACTCAGACCCCTTGGGGAATTTTATCTTTCTTCTCCCTCAGATGGAGAATATCGATGCCTCCTGGCACTCTTCCAACTCAAGCAACCTATTGCTGAGTTATCTGGGTATTCAGTAACCCAGTGAAATCCCCCTCAGTGGATGCTTCCTTCAGATGATAGAAGTCAATGAGTTCCTTCCTCCTCGTGTCTGTCTACAATCTTCCTCAACGCCCTCCTGACGGAGCTTCGCTGCCACAGAACACCCAACAGTTACGCTTTCTCCTTGCACTTACACGCTTCGCTCGACGTCCTCTAGACGAAGCTCCTCAGAATCCTCGACAGAATTCTGGTCTCTCTGAACTCACAACAGAGTTCTTTCCTCTGTGCACTTCTGTACACACGCTCGATACCCTCTTGGTAGAGATCCTACAGAACTTCTCAAAGGTTCTGTCGACAACAGTGTCTCAGCTACACTGCCTTGACTATTGAGGATTTCAGTAACCCCGAAAGTCTTCCCTCCATATAAATCATTGACTTCAAGGCTGGTGCTCTCAACACGTCTTTGTTTGACTCCTCATGAGTTCAGAAGTGCCCCCTCAGTGCACTGGTATTCAAAGTCTCAACACTCTGTCACACCCTCATGGCATGAAACCTCAAAGACCTCTCAAACCTGAAATCAAACCAAACCCCTGCAAATACATAATAACAGTACACAATTGCACCATATATTGAACATACACATACAAACATGCATATAATGACAGACTGGTGCAGGAAAAACTGCTCTGTATTAATAATGGCAAATGCCTGTATATTTTACAAGGTGTTCCCGAGCTCTCCCTCGGCTCTCCTTCTCTACATGCAGATTCTACTACTCAAAATCTCTTTTTCATGAGGTGGCTCAATCGAGCGCTCCCCTCTAGGAATTACCTACTCTAATTAATTTACAATCAATGGCTGTCTAGTCTGCTATCCAGAACTAGATCTCAGCCAATCTATAATAAATGCCTATCTTATCTACAGCCTGAGCAAAGGCATGGC
>WSFP011475131.1:0-17107 GCA_009831015.1 Picea engelmannii
GAACAGGTTGTTGGCCTGTGAGCGATTCTCTCCAGGTGAGAGAGTGCGCGAAGGAAGGAGAGGACTCCTGGAAGGAACCCTGTAGCTGCCACAGAGCTCGGAGACTTCCGGTCCGGCCTGTTCCTGTAACCCAAGGCAAGGGAGATTAGCAGTCGAAGGACTGTCCAGGTGACAGAGAAGGTGCATACTCCTGGGGTGGAACAGGCATGTGGGGAATGAGGGTCTGTGGGCAGTGAGCATGGTAGGTTCCTTGGAGAGAATCCCTTCCTTGTGGTTGTGTGTTGTTTTCCCTGTAACCTCGGCCTAGCCTAGATTTCCTTGCCTTGGGGTGGAGCTTAGTCCCATCTCGGAGGTGACCCACTGTTGAGTTGATGAGCAGTGTGGTCTAAAGCTGGGAGGTTCGTGGAAGGCCTGCACTTGGTTGGTGGAATCTACCATTGATAAAGATAAGTATCTGATTATGCTTTGATCATGTTTTGCATAACTGTGTTGCTTATGTATCATGTTTTCCGCTGTGTATATGAATTAATATGAAAAGCTAATTGCTTGTTGATTATGGCAGTAATTCATATGAATACTTTGTGTTGAATGTGTTTATTGTTTAAATGCATGTGGGTTAAATAACATCTGTATGAGTTATGTACAAAGTGGTGTTATAGTCTTCTTTTAAGAGTGATTAAACAAAGTAGCAGAAAATGTGTGCTACAATAAGGTACTTCTTCCTTTCTTTAGCTTATCCTACTCTCTATTTGGTCAAGGGTATCTCTTCTAAATTAGGCTCCTAGAGCCTTGTTAACCCCTAGATTTTCATCATCTCCGAGGTGTAGGACAGCCCGTGACAGAGTGAGTTGTTAAGGCACTCCATGATGTTAAAGTCACCGGTTCAAAACCTGCAGGGACAAAAAATCCAGCCATGTTAAGGGTTGGTGTGGCTCAGGCCGGGTGTGATTCCCGAGTGATTTTGACGGCTTAGATGCCCCTGAGTCGCGGTTTCTTAGCCACAGATTTGTCCCACATGTCACGGACAAACTAACAAACAAAAAAAAAAACCTAGATTTTCATCCTTGAAAGTCTTGAGGGTTAATAGCCAGAATGCAACACTTTGGTTGGCATACTGATATTTTCTCAGGGTTTTATCACTTATGTTGAGCAGGAGGTTGGTTCACACACGAGGCAAGTACATGATCAGTATAGGGTTGCTTAGTTTAGAGTCACAATCTACTTCGTTTCCATGCATTTTTGAGAGAGAGATGTATCCATACATGTGTTGCTAATTTTTAGAAGGCACGGTTTGAGTGGGTCTTGTGGAAGTTTGGGTCAGTTCAGAGGATATAGTACGAGTCCTCGCAGGATTCTAGGCTCGATGACACTTTTTCCGGGCGACATGCAGGAACTTGTTATTTTTGGCAGGTTATGATCTAGGCCCCAAATTCAGATTTCGAGAGTGCAGTATTGATCCTTGAGGCATCCAAGAGCCTTTGGACCTTTTTATAGATGATGTCACCTAGATTACTATTTTTAGCAGGTTGAGCATCAAGGCCCGCATGACAGTTCTGATTGCATATCCAGATCCCTTGCAGAAAGACGAGATTAATGAGTATAAAGTCAAGGGTATTCAAACGACTTTCTATTTTTGGCAGTGTCATCCCAGTCATCCAGGGTGATGTGGACAAATTTTCTAAAAATAGGTATAGGAATCTATTTTTAGAGGGCCCTATATTTAGAGGATTCTATTTTTTGAGGACCTTATTTTTAGAGTTCCTATTTTTAGTTGCCTCTATATTTAGCAGGTCAAATCATCATCCATGCAGTGCCAAGTGGCATCCTCAGAGGTCGACATGTGGCAATTCTTAGGTCACATGTGGCGTCCACCTAAGTTAGAGTGCATGTCTCCAAAGTTAGGGGGGTCGCATGAGTTCACTAGAGTTATCTCCCTCATGCATACCATGCGCTTTAGTTTGCTTTTCCACTCACTCACTTAAATTACCATGCACTCATGCGCCCACTCTAAACTCACACTCTGCTTTTTCCTTCTCCCATGCATGTCATGCGCCTCACTTCACCCCTCTTCTCACTCACTTAGCTCGTCATTCACTCATTCATGCACATTCAAACTCACACTCACCCTCAGTCATCTCACTACTCCTCCCCACATCCACTTAGACTCTATTCGTATCCTCTTCATGTGTCCCTCCTCCTTGAGATATGCACCCCCTCTAGCTATATATTGGAGGCTTGCCATGGGTTATTTCGTCAGTTCTTAGCAGGAGCAACATAGTCTCTCTCTCTCTCTCTCTCTCTCTCTTGTCTAGTGGTGTGTCATTGAGAAAAGTAGTCATTGTATCAGTTGTGAGCTTGCCAACTGTGGTGCAACCAACCCTCTTATAAAGTTGGATCAATAAAGAAGCTTGTGTTTATCGTTTGAACCTCTCTTCTTGACGAGATTGTGGTGAATTTGCAAATATGATATGTCATTCTAAACTATTTACTGTGATGGTATCAATCCTTTGGGTATTTTTCTTTTTTTTCCATTCTATTATCATTGTGCTAACTCTGCAGGTTCCCTCCAAGTGTGTTAGATCAACTTTTTCCACCGTTTTGGACTGCTTTACACATTGTCCAAGGCAAAACAGCTCGCTGATTTTTGAGTTTTCATACCTTAAATCAGCCACAAGGGTGCTTCATTGTGCCCAGAGACTCCCCCCATAGGCTAGCAAGGCCTAGCCTGAACAGAGAGGGGTTTAGCCTGTGACATCTGGGGCAATTTCTCCTATAAGTAGCCAATTTTTTACCATTGTCATAATAGGTTTATTAGCGCAGATTGGAGGGTAGAAATTTGTGCTAACAAGCCCTAAAGTGCTAGCACTTTAGGAGCCCTACTTTAGAGGCTTGTTGCAATAATACATTTCAATCGTCTTAGGAAAGGGAAATTCGCTAGAGCCTAAAGAGCCTACTCTCTAGCTAGATTTACCTTTGAGGCCTTGGAACCTTGAAGACTTAAGGTGTTATTCTTCAAGGTTTCACCTCATTTATCTTTAGACAAATATAAACATTAGATTCTCCAAGTTGATTTGTTGTTGTAAATTGTAATTGACTCCATAAGCCCAAGATAGGCATTGATTTCTATGCTCTTGTGAATGAATGTGATCAAAAGAACTTTCAAACTCTCTTCTTTGAAGCTTCCACTAACTAATGTTAACCCTAGCTTAGCTAAACTAACCAATTGTGTTGTTGTTGTTACAAAACACTTGGTGCACCCATCTGTAGTCTTGTAATTTGTTGCATACACTCAATTAACATTAGCTTAATACACTCTGAAATTTCCTTAAGAAGGTGTTAATTAATATATTGAATAAATGCTAAATTTTCATTGTACTTTCATGTCATTCTGAGTAGTAATTCTTGTGGTTGTTACAAAACATTCATTGTTGCTGTAAACTGATAATTTGCTGCAAATTTGCTTCAGCCACTTCATTTTTTGATTGTCTAACGACTTTGAGGCTTTCATTATCATTTGGTACTTGGAAATTGTATATGCATCCTATATTGTTCTTGTTCTGGGTAGGTACATCAATACTCTCTTTGCCTCAAATCTTTCAGACGAAGACACTCTTGACTTTGGTGACCAATGAGGGGGGGGCTTGTCTTTATCCTTATCCTTAGCTTACCCAGCCCTTTAGGCCTATTGACCACCTATTTCGACTAGGGGTTCAAATCCATGTGCCATGAAGCTGTGTACCTGATGGTGCAACAAAGTTTGAAGATTTACTGGTTCTACAAGGCAATTTTGGCCTCAACACTTCTTTTTGTAGCTGGAATTTCCGCTCCCCTGCCTGGGATAATAATGTAATGGGTTTGCATGGATTATATTGTAGGTTAGTTTCCTAAGACTTTATCATTAGGGAAGTCCTTTCATCGAGTGTTTTTTTTTCTCAGGTAATTAATTTGGCCTAACCAGCCATTTTAATTACCCTTGAGTTTTTCACTCCCACAATAATCCTCCAAAGTGGTGAAAGGTGTTCTAATGATCGAGCCCAATGGGTGACTAGGGTCTAGGAATATTGCAAATGACCATGCTAAACATCTCCTAGAGTCTTGCGAAACTCTATCGAGTCTAAGTAGTTTTTATTTTTATTTTTTAAAATTACTCAATTAATGGTAAATTTAATTAAAATTGATGTAAGAATGTAAAAACTAAGTCCTTGGGGATTTTGATATGGGTGTGAGTACTCAAAAGAAATGGAATAAGACCCCCTACACGCTTGGACCAAGTTTCAACTCAATTAGACAAGTTTTTCTAGGTCATTGTCCATGAGGAGTCCAAGTCAGTCAAAAATCAACAAATAATTGGTTAAATTAAAAAAGCCAAAAATTGTAAAATGAGCAAAAAGTCATGAGAGAGAGTGGGAAAGGTTTCTTAACCTTTTTCCTAAGTTGGAAAAATAATTATCCACTTAAAGAAACCCCCCTTGCTTAGCCAAAAACTTAAAGTGGTGTTCCCTTGCTAATTGACATGTGGGAATTAAAAAGTTTAAGTTAAAAAAGCCACCTAAACCCTAAATTTTCCCTCCTTGGTGTTTAACTTAATGTTTGACCATAGAAAATTGTGTTTTCCCCCTTTACACCTCACCCCTCAAACCCTCACTCACTACCTAAACCCTAAAAGTGACTTTTCCTTGACTTTGTCTATTTCTCTTGGATGTGTGACACTTGTAACTCATCAAAGAGGGGTCTCTATCCTCTCCCAAGTATAAAAGAATGCTCACCCCCCCTCATTTCACATCTATTCTTAGTGTATTGTTACTATGTCCAAATCTCTCCCACTCTTTTCTCTTTCTCTCATTTGCTCTTACTCGTGTAAAGTTTGTTGCAAGTATTTGCAACAACCTTTTGGTATTGAATAAAAGAAAGCTTTGGAGGATCCATGGTGCATTGAGAGTCTTCTTGGTGCCATCTTACTTATTGAGGTGATATTGTTTAGTTTTTCTCGTGAAAGCATTTTGATTATAGATCTAAAGTAGAAACCCCAAGCAAAGTATTTTGTTTGGGTAGATCTATGATAGTATTATTGTAGATCTAGTGAGTAGTTTTTTAGATTTTACAAAGTATTTTGTTATATCTTCTAGATCTACTCACATCTTCTCGGTTTTGTAGCTTTGTTTCACAATTTTTGCAGGTCACCCAAGGCTTTTGTGGAAAAATTTCAGATCTGGAAATTTGTCCCTTCACCCAACTTAAGCCTCTAAAAATTTCTGCAATATTTTTCTGTACATTTCCATACTTTTTGAGCATTCTAACTATCTTGGATAGGTCTTTTAAACACATTTAACTTGCAGATTTTTACACATAAATTTTCCGTTTTAACTAACAGAAAATATTTGAAGTTTCTTTGTCACTTTTGCATCTTTTCCAACAAGTTTTACTTGTTGGTTTTTTGCAGATTTGACGCTGAAAGGAGGAGGTTCAATCCATTTGGGGCCTTGAAACATCAAAGAAATACCTCCCAAGTTGGGGTATTATTCACCCAACTCTTCCTTCTTCTTCTTTCATTGTAAGCAAGCCCAAAGAGAGTTTTTTGGGCTTGCATTTATCTATAAGTAATAATTTTTTGTGTTTTTTAATTATTTTGTGCCTACACCTTGCATAGTGGATTGGTTTAGCCACCCATGCAAAATCGTAAAGCTAGTTGTTAGTTTGGTTATTTCATTTCAAGTTTGCCCCACTTGTCCTTAAGGCAAGGTTGTGTGGCTAGGTTTTCTTGCTTTCATTTCAAGTTAAGTTAGTATATTTGTTTATTTCATTCACCCACTTTCGCACAAAACCGGTAGGCTTGTCCTCCATCTTGTGTCTTTGTTGAGGTTGCGAGTAGATTAGTTGTTTCTTCAAGTTATTTGCTTTATTCATTCTTTTGCCTACATCCTGCAAAGAGGATTGGCCTAGCCACCCATGCAGTATCGTAAGGCTAGTTTCACATGCTAAATGGTTAATGGTGGTTTATGCTTCTAGTTTCATTTCAAGATCATTGTGTATATCTCAGAAGCTAGAAGCATTTCCTTTTATTTCATTCTTGTATAAGCTCTTGGAAGCATTTCATTTCTTGTGCAATTTATTTAAGTTAGATCTATAAGCATCTCATTTATTTCATTTCATTTTCAAAACTCTATCTCCTTAAGCATTTAACACAAGTAATCTTATTTGTTAATTCAATCAACTTGTAGCTTTAGGAGGTATCAATCTATCTAATAATTAGAGCACCCTCTACTGATACAACTTTCGCCACCGAAAAGGAGGCTTGTGGAGGCTACTTGGGGTGCTAGATCAGGGATGATCTCACAGCACCCAAGTTTTTCGGGTTGACCTGTGGAGCTAGGGTAAGGCCTTGTTTGTCTTGCTTATTGAGCACCCAGCAATCATTTTGGCCAAAGCGGTACGAGTATTGGGGAAGTCACCTAGTCTAGATTTGCAGCTTCACCTCACTTAATTCAACCTTAAAATATACTCACACAACCTAAGCTTCAAGTTCATAATCTAATCTAAGTTGTGATTTACTTTCCTGCAATTTTACTTCAAGCATTATCTTTATTGCAATTTACATTTCAATTGAGCATCTTTATGTTTGAATGGTGTATCCTTGAAGTTGCGCACTTATCATCTTGGTAGTTTCTTTTTCAAGTTAATGCATCCTTGAAGTTGCGCATTAGTGCCATTGGTGGCTTTCTTTTCAAGTTTTGATTCACTTAAAGTTGCGCACTAGGCCTTGAGCAGCCTCACTTGAAGTTGCACATCTCTCCTTTGGGCATCTAAAGCTTTGGTTGTGAGTTATCTCTTTGTGGTGAATGCATCTTTGAACTATCTCTTTTTTTTAACATATCTGCAAAATCAATTAAGTGGTTAGTTCAATATTGCTTCATTGGTGTAATAGATCTAACAAGTGCCTCTTTCATTTCATTTGTAAGTAGTTGTACTTTTGTATATTGTGTAATCATGTAGCTATTATTTATTTTTTATAATTGTTGTAATTGTAGATCATTTGTATTTATTTGTAAAGTTATTATTTAATTGTACTTAGTTCTTTTGTTGTGACTTTAATTGACCCATTGCCCAACCTTAGGCACTAGTCTTAGCTGACCTTAGGGAAAGGGTTGATTTTCATTAAAGGTGTGCATTGCATTTGTTGCCTCTCCTATAGGCTAGCTCCCCTCTTACCTTTAACAAACTAAAATTAACTCCTATAATTCATCTAATAATTCACATAGTAACTAGGGTCTACCCCCCTTAGCTTCCCTAGGAGTAAGCCTAGACGGAAGAAATCCAAATCAACATGATAGTGGATTTGGATTTAGGCATTGTGCCTCAAAGGACACACTAAGTGGATTGAGACTTTTTCCACGTTTGCAAGTGTGTACAAGGACGACAACAAGGCCATTGGGGACGCCTCCCTTGGGGTAGACCTCTTTCTACTCCTAAAACGCGGGAATATACTATTGAGGTAACAATGGTAGGGCATCATGTTTGTTACGGCAATCTCCCTCACTTACCTTGGGCTTTGGACAAGTACAGATTGTGCAATAACAGGTGCATTTACTTCACTCTTTAACTTGATAGTTATCATTGATTGTAATGTCCCTTTCTGAATAGGAGCTTCAGAGAGGAGGGCTTAGTAGTCTAAACGACCCTATTAGACTATAGCCAAGGCCGTACAGGGGTAAACAAGGTTACTAGAGGTCACTTTAGCCGAGGGTGTTATACTTTGAAAGTGGCATTGAGATAAAAGTGACTAAAAGCGTTTTTAAGCCAATTTGAGCTAAAAATATAGCAAGCGCCTAAATGAGGGAGCTAAAAATAGGTCAACAACGAATTAGGGTTTTGGTCAGCTACAAGAGAAGGTAAAGAAACCAAATTCATCATGATAAAGAATTTGACTTGACAGTTGAGGAGAGAGGTGCATCCCAGGTTCAGGCGAACGCAGGGCTTTGTAGATTCCAGGAGGAAGACACCCATAAGCTGATTTCGACGTTGAGAGACAATACATAGTCACCGAGAAGATCATCCAGATCTTCCATCGTACTTCAGCAACAGTTATCCATTTTGCAACAGTGAGGGCGCATGTATCCAAGTAGAGGGCACAACTACTGAGCATCAGAGAGGTTCGACTTGTCCCAGCCAGGGAGAATCCAGTGATTCCCTTCCGACCCAGTTGAGAGGAGGGCGGGACACATCTATTGCTTGTTTTCTCATTAGATTCCGATGAAGAAATCATATTGGGTGCATTACTCGGCCATTGAGGGTGTGGCAATTGGGGAGGACGCATTTGGGATTCACGAGTAATCATCAGGTCAGATCCAAGGAAATCCTTCTAACCCATTTCAGAGGAGCCTAGGGCACTCAGTTTGAGACCCTTATCAGTCAATTCCAATGGAGGAATCTCTAGGGCACATTTTCCAACACAGTTGGAGTGCATTTCCCCGAGGGGATCCATCCGAGGTCTAGATAGATCAGCAGAGGTCCGATTGTCAAGCCGCCAGTCACCAAGATTGTGTGAGAGGCCAGGGCACACTGTTTGAGACAATTTCCAGTCAGATCCAAGGTGTGTAGCCACCAAGGTGCACAATCCAATCCTGCAGCAGTTGTCGTGTGAGATGTCGTAGCGCGCAACAAATCATCCAGCTCGTACCCTATCCAACAAGAGTTTTCTATTATCCAGGTATCATCCTTCTAGTTTATTTCTTTATTGTATTCCGACTAAGATCCACTTAGATCTGATCTAGCTGAGTGATTCTCTATTTTCAGCCGCATACAACATTGTAACCAACAGAAAACTCATAATACATGATTTACAGTGTTTTGTGTCATTTTCCATCTATATGCTTATTCATATCTTGTTAAACAACTTATTTATCTACACACATGCAAAAACACCAAGCATGTTAAACGCAACAGCTTAAACACATCCAGAAACCCCCAATGTATCAGATCAGACAATAGACACCACAGAGTAGCAACTTTTCCTAGACTATCCAGATATGAGATATTACAGTGGTATCAAAGCTTTAGTCTTGCCAACCTGTGACTAAAGATGATAAGTTCAGCAGGTGACCCAGAGGGCCGTGAGCATGTAGGTGATGAATATGTGTCTTACAACAGATGCAGGGAGAGGAGACTGAGGCCAGATTTCCCCCCCTTTCCTCCCAGTTCAGAGGAAAAGGAGGAGGCACAAAAGGAAGCAGAGAGAAGGGTAGAGCATGAGGCAAAGAGGATGATGGGAGGCAGTTATGAGAGGCCAGAGGGCAGTGGCAAGCCACCCATGCACCCAGATGTAGCTTTCAAGCAGGCTATCAGCAATCTAGTGGTTAGTGAGCAGGCCATGACTCAGTCCCTGGCACAGATGGCTGATAGATTGGCTATAGTGAGCACATCAAGCACACAAGCCCCACATGCAGCGCAGGGGAACTCAGGAGCATGCAGTAGACCCCATTCACCTACTCACATGTACACTTCTTCAAGTAGGATTCCCAGGCCATTCTTCCTCAGTTTCCAGAGGGCGCCCCCAACAGCAACACAGAGGCAGCCCACTCAGGCGGAGGACATTTCAGAGTACAAGAGGGAGTACGCAGCATTGGGCCATGACTTCCATCAGGATATGACCTAGGTCGAGTACTGTGGACTCAGACTCAGGAACCGCCCCAAAGAGCCTCAGAGAGGAGGACAGCAGAAGCAGCAGGGCCATAACATGGATTTCATCCAGAAAGTTGGTAAACTCACCATTTCTTCTTTTGACGGATCGTCCAAATGCACTATCGGAGCTTGGGTACAAAAGCTAGACACATACTACAAGCTCAACCAGATGACCGAGACAAAGGCTATCAGTTTTGCTACCCTACACTTGGAGGGAGAGGCACACGAGTGGTGGGATCATGGACTGGTGATGTTGGGTCACTGTCACATCACTTCATACAGGGAGTTCACAGAGAGGCTCATGGACAGGTTTAAGAGGAGGGATCCAAAGTTCCACTTCAGGGACTTGGCTCAATTGAGACAGACAGACACCCTGGAGGCATTCATCACAGAGTTTCAGTGGGTAGCGGTGGTAGTGACAGATATCTCAGAGCCCAGGTTGATTATGTTGTTCACAGAGGGGCTCACAAAACCCTTGAGAGGATGGGTGAAGGTGTACAGGCCCCACACCTTGCAGCAATACATCTTACGCACTCGAGATCTAGAAGACTCAGCGTCAAAGACTAAACACTTTCCCAAACCCTCCGTACCACAGAGGGATCGAGACAGGAAGTCATTCCAGATTGAGTGGAAGAGAAAGGAGAATTTGGATGATGAGACGAGGCAAGAGCTTATGAGGACGAAGCTCTGCTTCACCTGCAAGGACCCTTGGGTCCCAGGCCACATGTGCATGGGCAAGGGAGAGATCCATTATATTGAGATGGCAACAGACAGGGTGGATAGTGAGGAGGAGCAGGATAGTGGATCCACTAGCTCAGACAAGCAACGTCCCTGGAGACCACCGACACCGGCAGGGACCCAACCACCGGTAGTGCCACAACCTCGTGAGAAGGATAACAGACAGACACCAACAAAGGGAGGAGTCATAGCGATCCTTTATGATATTCCCAGGTATGACACCCTCTAGATAAGAGAAACTTTCAGGGAGAGCAGGCAATTGCCCTGATGGATGGTAGGGCCACCCACAACTTCATTGATGCTTCATTGGTGTCAAGGCAACCACTTTAGACAGAGGATTTTGAGGGTTTTGACATTGCAGTAGCAGATGGCCACATAGTGGAGTGTCTAGACATAGTCTCGGACTTGGAGATTAAGCTAGGTAACTACACTGTGAAAGACACATTTTATGTAGTTGACTTATCTAACACAGATGTGGTGTTGGGAGTCCATTGGTTGATCACCTTGGGCAAGATCACCACCAAATACCAAACCCTAGAGATGGGGTTCAGAGACTGTGAGGCGAAGAGGATTGTGCTGAGGGGCATGTCAACAGGGGCACCCAGGACAATTTCGACCAAGAGGATGGAGAGGATCTTCAGGCATGGGGAGGTAGCGTATGTTGCAGAGTGCTTGATCACTACACAGAAGGATTTAGATGGTCAGCAACAATATCAAATAGAGATCATAACCTTGTTGGGGCGACATCAACAAGTTTTTGGTTCAATTCCACCAGGGAAACCACCTGGCAGGGGGTTTGAGCACACCATTGAGTTGGAAGAGGGGGATAAGCGCATGATCGCAACACCCTATCGTCATCCTTGGAGGTTCAAGGATGAGATAGAGAAAGAAATTCAGGAATTACTAGTTATGGGACACATCATATCTAAGAGTAGTCCATTTGCTTCTTCAATTGTCTTAGTTTTGAAGGATGGTACCATGAGGATGTGTATTGACTATCGGGCCTTGAACAAGAAAACCATCAAGAACCGGTATCCTATCCCTTGCATCGATGAGTTGATGGATGAACTGCATGGGGCAGTTTTCTTCTCGAAGATTGATCTACACTCTGGATATCATCAAATCAACATCCGAGAGCAAGACATAGAGAAGATGACATTATGATGCCACTACGATCACTTTGAGTTCATGGTTATGCCATTTGGGCTAACCAATCCACCGGCAACATTTGTAATGTCCCCCGCCTCTTGATGAAGAGGTTATGAGAGACTCAGTAGTCTAGTTGTCCCCACTAGACTATGGTCTCATGCATCATGGGGACAAAGACACCCCAAATCCATTACCTAAGCACAACGTTATAATATTAAGTTGACTTTGGGAGAAAAGTTAAACTGGAGGAAAGAAAAGAACATGTGTGGAAAAGCTAGGAGTTAACCCTAGGGGTTAACTAGCTCAACAGAGAAATACATCTGGAGTATAAAAGAAAGGAAGGGCGCACTTCTCACTCATTCTGGATTATTATTACATTTTGCATTTGGGCTCTTGAGCATAAAGGATTTTTGAGGGTTTTGAGATTACAAACCCTAGAGATCAACGCGGTGGTCAAAGATCCCACCTATCTTGATCCAAGTTTGGTCCCGGGGGTGCAATACTCCTCCCACGCCACTCTACAACAGTTATAGGTACCATTTATTAGCCAAGGAAGGAACAATGCGCAACCTAGGGGGTTTCCAGCAAGGGGGGCACACCATTGGAAGAAGAAGAGTTCGATCCAGGAAGTTGAGGAGGATCTTGGGCATATAGACTTTTGGATTTTCTCTGTAGGGCCTAGGCCATCATTTATAGCCTATTTTGGGAGAGGTTTACTTGCTATATGATTTGCTAGAGCTTGGCATGAGTTGGACAGAAGGAGGGCGCACTGCAGAACAGGGTTTCATCAGTTTGGAGGATCAGATCTTCAATATTTAGCTAGAGACTTCACCAGGGGTCTTGTCTTGCCCCGATATACTCCTCCAGCCAGTTTCATAGCATTTGGAATTTCCTAGCAGTGAGGCCGAAATATTGGGTCTCTTCAGTCATCCAGGAGGGTGCAACTCAGTTTGGGGTTTCAACTATAGGAGGAGCAGATCTCTATCATCCAACCTGAGACTTCAGGAGGGGGTTTTTCTTGCCCCGATCTACTATTCCAGCTAGTTTCAGAGTATTTGGAGGCCTCTAGCAGCAGGGCCGAAATATTGACTATATTCAGCCAACCAGAAGGGCGCAACTCAGCTAGGGGGGTTTGGATCTGATCCCTAGAAGGAAATAAATCAATCTTGTGCTTTGCATCAGCTTATTGTCATGCCTTTGGAGACTTATATCTTTAGTCTTGAGAATTTTGTAGCAACTATTACTCCAATTGGATATTCTTATTGGCATTCTTCCAGATCTGCAGATTTGTTGTATCAAGATCTCTATATTATCTAAATAAAGGTCAAATCTGAGCTATTTGGTTCCATATTGGTGTTTCTTGTTGTACCTTGTCTTTTCCTTATGTTATATCTTCAGATCCATGTCTACATGCTTTGATCTCAAAAACACAAACCCTAATGCGCAACTTCATGAGTAAAACTGCAAGCACACAACTAAGCAAACAATAAACAGTGAACAATTAGTGTTTCCAGCAAAAAATTGGCTTGGCAACATTACAACATTTTAGTCTTACATGAACCACATATTTAGGGATCAGTTGAGGAAATCAGTCTTGGTATTCTTCGATGACATCTTGGTTTACAGCAAGACATGGCAGGAACATCTAAGGCACTTAGATGAGGTACTCAACATCATGGAAGTACAATCACTATACGCCAAAGAGTCCAAGTGTGGTACAGGTGCACTAGGAGAAGATCAAGGCCATTCTGGATTGGCCAACGCCTAGGAATGTGACAGATTTGAGGAGCTTCTTTGGGATATGCAGCTATTATAGGCGATTTGTCATGGGTTTTTCTCACCTCTTAGCACCACTTACAGATCTCACAAGACAGCGGGCCTTCATCTGGACTGATGAGTCGTAGAAAGCATTCGATCACATGAAGGAAGTCATGGGCACATGCCCAGTGTTAACATTACTAGACTTCACTTTGTCGTTTGTATTAGAGTGTGATGCATCCAGCAAGGGCATCGGGGCAGTTTTGATGCAAGGAGGACACCCCATTGTGTTCAAGAGAAGGAAGCTTAGTCAGCCCGAGAGGCTGTACTCTATTTATGACAAGGAAATGTTGGCGATCATGCATGCCTTGTAATGTTCCCAAGCTGATTTTGGCCAAGGAAAAAGGGTTTTTGATTGTTTGTTTTAGTGTTTATGTGTGTTATGCAGGTTTGCTTCACCAAAGTTGCGTATGAGGGAGTTTTTCATGAAGATTATAGCGTAGAGATGTAGAACAAAACATATAATGCAAGAAAATGTCTAAATACAACAATGAACACAAAATAAGAACCAACAACTTGAGATCTAACCTTTATTTAGATAGTAGAAGATCTTGATACAATAGATATGCAGATCTAGAGCAATATAACTGAGATCTAGCAGCAAAAATGATGATAACCCTCAAGCAAGTACAAGAAGTGAAGATACAAGCCTCCAAAGGCTACCGAAACACTTGTAGAAAGATACAAGATCAATTTCTTTCCCTTGAATAGTTGGAACCTCTCTCCTAGGCTGAGTTGTGCACTTCCTACTGGTCGTAGCTCACCAATATTTTAGCCCCCTTCTTCATGGCCTCCAAATCACCTCAAAACTTCCAAAATAGTATATTGGGGCAAGGTGAACCCCTTGGTTGAGTATCAAGCTGGGTGGAGGTGTATTGATACCTCAAATGACTGAACCTCTCTTCTGCAGTACGCCCTCCTATACAAATCGTGTTGGGCTCCAAATAAAAGATAAGCAAGGTAAAAACCTTCCACAACTGGCTAAGAAAGGCGCCCTAGGCCCAATGATCAAATCCCAATAGGTTTGGGCCCCTGAAACTCCCTCCTTACTCCAAATCGAATAGATCTTCCTTCACAAGTGTGCCTCATGTTGGAAACCCTCACTGATGTGCACTTCCTTTCACTAAACCTGTAGAATCCACTTGTGACTGAGATAGAATGGTGAGGGAGGAATATTGCACCTCCGTGACCAAGCTTGGACCAAGATTGGTGGGATCTTTCACCACCGAGTTGATCTCTTGGGTTTGTTCTCCCAAAACCCTCAAAACGTCTTTGGCTCTAGAGCTCAAGATACAAAAGTGAAAATGTCAAGAATGAGGAGTGAGGTGCTCTCATTTTTCCTTTATACCCCTGTTCTAATTCTCAGTTGAGTTAGTTGACCACCTTCTAAGGTTAACTCCTTAATTTTCTTCATGTGGTCTTTTTTCCCACTTACTTTACCTTTTTCCCCAAAGTCACGTTTAAATTATAACATTGTGCTATGGTGAATACTTTGGAGTCTCTTAGTGTAGTGTCCCCAAGGCCGAGCCCCGTAGTAAACCATGTTCTGAAAGGAATTGTAATTATGATTTATAGGCTGGTGAGCCAAGTTCTTATAAGTTGGAGGCTTATGTGTTGTTAGGCCAGGGAGCCAAAGTGTTGAAGGCTAGGAGCATGTTGTTGTATATGTAATCGCGCATAACAATTAATAAAATATAAACACCGCCATGTGAAGACCAACCACGATGAATGAGTGAAGGGGGACTAAGCATCCATAGAGTGGGCAAGGGATTAGGGGCTGGAAGGTGGGAAAGGGCCTAAGTGTTGAGCCTAGGGGCTAAGCCTAGGGGGCTTAAACTTGGGAATAATATTTTACTATTATTCCAAAAGAACATGTGCCATTGACGTTTTATCCTAAGTTCCTAACCATAAGAAAGGTAATGCATGTCGAGGAACGCATGCAGTTTCAAGGGTGACAAGTGTCCACCCTAATGCATGCAAATAAAACAGACGAGGTAAGCCGTGAGAAGGATTCCTCCTCCTCCATTCCACCCGACTACCTGAGCGTGTAGGGAGCACTGAACAGTACGACCGACCCAACCACTGCAAGAATACCTCATGCGTTTCTGAGAGTGGAGAACCCCGTATTGTCTTTGATAGTCCGTGCACATCCTCTGTCCGACTAATCGAACTTATGCATAGAGGCTCTGTTCCGAAGCCGAGACCCTGAACCATTCCGCCATTGTTGAACCAGTGGGAAAGCCTGTGTTGTTTTTGAAGAGCCGGTCTCACCCTCTGTTCTGAGTCGTGGATTCTATGTCGTCCCCTGCAGGAATTACTCATCATGCATTCCTGTGAACCATAACTGAGAGGCATCGAGCCATTGTTGAGCCTGTTGAGAGGCCATGTTTGTATTTCCAGTTGGCTATGGTGACCACGCAGAGCTGGACTATGCGTGGCTTGATGGCCAGCGCAATTTGTGATTGAGCCTGTGTGTGATCTCTCTCTAGGTGAGGGAGGTGGATGTTGTTGGAAGAGGTTTCTCCCAGAGAATGTCCAACACTAGCTCCGGCTCTGAGACTTCCTGATCCGGCCTGTTGCCGAGACCTAGAGAGGGAGGTTAGCACCAATGGACTGTGCTTGTGAAGGTGTATACTCCCGGGCGGAACAGGCATGTGGGGAATGAGAGTCTGGTAGTAGTGGGCATAAGGTGGCATCCTGGGAAGAATCCTTCCAGATTTTCTGTGTTGTTTTCCCTGTAACCTCAGCCTAGCCTAGGATTCCTTGTCTCGGGGTGGAGCTTAGTCCCAGCTCGGGGGTGACCCACTGCTAAGCTGATGAGCAGTGTGGTCTAAGGCTGGGAGGTTCGTGGAAGGGCTGCACTTGGTTGGTGGACTCTACCACTATTAAAAGATAAGTACCTGATTATGTTTCAATCATGTTTTGCATGACTCTACTACTTATGTTATCATGATTTCCGTTGTGTATATGAATTAGTATGAACGCTATCGATTGTTAATTATGGCAGTAACTCATATGAATACTCTGTGTAGAATGTGTTTATTTGTTTAAATGCATGTGGATTATATAATGTTGTATGAGTTATGTACAAAGATGTGTTATAGATTTCTTTTAAGAGCGTTTAAGCCATGGTAGCTGAAAAGGTGCACTGCAGTTTGGTATCAGAGCCAAGGTTTCGACACTGAGCCTAGATGGGCCAGTGGAGCGGTCTTGGACCGAGAATGCGAGGGGAAATTGGGCCATTTGAGATCCTGGAAAGGATTGGGTCGGTTGCATACATGCTTGCATTACCTGCATCTATGACTGTACATAATGTGTTTCATGTTTCACTGCTTAAGAAATATGTACCTGATGCTAATCATGTTATCAATTGGAATGTGATTCAGGTGGAACCAGAAGGTGTCCTACAAGTGCATCATGTGCGCATATTGGACAGGAAAAGCAAACAGCTCCGGAATTGAGCTATAGAGCTTATAAAGGTCCAGTGGACCTGGTACGGTCCTGAGGACGCGACATGGGAGCATGCAGATGTTATGCGGGCAGAGTACCCGCATCTTTTTGAAGATTTTTGAAAAGCTTGCAACTGTTGTGTAAAGTTGCACTGAGGACAGTGCAAAAATAAGGGGAGGGGGATTGTAGTGTCCCCAAGGCCGAGCCCCGTTGTAAACCATGTTCTGAAATGAATTGTAATTATGTTTTATAGGCTGGTGAGCCAAGTTTTTATAAG
>ML878935.1:5774-17107 GCA_009831015.1 Picea engelmannii
GTCTATACAGGAAAATATGTTGGCTAAAAGTAACCAAAGAGAATAGTCAATGTGAAAGCAACCATTTTGATAACTCCAAACCCAAAAATAAAATAATCATCCAAAGAAATTAAAAGGAGTTGAAGTGCTTGTGAATTTCAGATGGGAGAAAATTAACATTCAAATTTTCATGTCACCATGCATGGGACAACAAGATCAACACTCTAATTCGATCAAGCAAAAACTTTCAATTAGAGTCATGTAGGTATTAAGTTTACACCAATTTTAGTGCCCATTTTCACCATAAGAGGGACTGAATATTATCCTTATATTTAAAAGACCCGCTTGTAAGATGACAAAAATCTTGAAAAATATTTGACGTGGTGAACATGCATAGAATTAGTGATCTGAAAATTACCCCAACACATAGAAAGTTTTGAAACAAAACAAAACAATTTTTCCCCATATCAAAATTAGTCTTGACCCAAAATCCATTAAAGGAAAAGATATTGGCATGCAAACATTCTATTTCTTTCCACCTTTGTTGAGAATTTCATGTATTGTTCAACTAACAATAAATAAAAGGTAAAGTCAAACAAAAAACTCATTAAAAAACTAGAAAGCAAAGATAAACTATGCAAAGGAAATACACTAGCCTATTCTACCCTACTCCTATCCTACACTACACTGGATGAAAAGAATGAGTTATGTAAAGTCATAATGTCCATGTATCCTCCATATAATCCCAATCCCGCAAACATATGTTCATGACAAAAGATTAGTAAAAGAACTTGGAGAAAAAGTAGTGTAAAACTAGGAAAAATTGAAACACTAAAAACTCTATTCACATATTAAAGATGTCAAAGTGATAATTGATGGTAACATTAGCTGAATAATATTCCTCCAACCATGATTCAATTCTATCATAAAATATACCATGACTAATATAGAATTGATGGAGGGAGTTCACGGGAAAGTAGCATACCAAATGAGAACCATGTATAAAAACTGCATAAAGTGTACTTGGTGAAATAATCTTTGTGCTGATAAAGTTGTTTATCCATTAAGACAAACTAAAAGAATGAGGGCCTGAAATAACCATCGATGTAGAACGGCGTGCCTCATTATCTTGGGAATCCTCCTTGGACTCATGCTTCAAGCAACCATCAACTTGAAAAAAACTAGTGGGATCAAATGATATACATGGGATAATACCCACCATGGCATAAGACAAATCTTAAATACAATGGTGGAAGCCATAGCATCAACAATATCAACTAAAGGGTTACTTGAACAAGAAGAATATCTATTGATAAAACAAGAAGATGAAAAAAAGAAGACATTATTTGATATACATTTGTTACAACATTTCCTTCATCCCATGAAAAAGGTTGATAAGACATGGTTGTGATAAGTTCATGGGATCTATCTTACATATGCACATTACCACCATCGAGTACCTCAGAAGGGGTCAGCCCTATTGAGTTTATTTGAATAGGACAATGGGTGGCTTCTTGCAAGATCAAACCCTCAAAGAGACCAGGATACAAAAAATAATAAGTAGAAGAGTTAAGACAATTAAAAGATTCTCTTGAACAAGAAACATTTTCAAAAAGTGACTCCATGAATGGTATTTCCTCCTCTTTATGAACATAAATGATTTATTGTGGATCGGTAGGCTCCATACTAGGCACAGTTTTACAATCAACACATTCTTCCTCAATATGTTTTTCCTTTTGCAGACAAAGAGTGGGTTGTTGTGTTAAAAGAGGTATGTCATGTATGTTAATTTATTCTCCTTGATTGAAAATGTCATCGTTATGATTTCTCTCTTGTACAATATGAGAATCTGAAATATCTTCCAAAACATATTCATGGTTAGAAGAGAGGAGCAAATCATAAGAATTTTGAAAACAAGAAGGTTAAATAAATGATCCACCAACAATAGGACAACATTCTTGATCTATGTCAGTTAGAATAGGAGAATTTATAATAGCAAAACAATCCAAATCAAAAGACACTAATTCCAAATTATCCATGGGTGAGGAATGATTTGTGTCATGAGCATCCATATTTTCTTCATTAACAAAATGATCAGAATTTAAGTTTTGCTCCATTTCTTCCTCATCCATTTCTTGTGATGGAAAATATGAGGTAGGATAATGAGAACCTGGCATAACCATCACTGTGACCAAAGTGTTATATTATCAGCAAAAAAACCCTCCTCTTGGTCATGTACAAAAAAAATTGAACTTGAATTTACAACACAAGAGATCTCTTTTTCATCACAAGAAAAGGATGGGGGGATGGAGTGGTGGGAGGATACATATGTTTCTTCCTAAAAAGAATTATCTTTCTGATCTATATCCCCCATAGTGAAGAAATATCCAGACATACAAAGTCCAACTTTTTTTTTTTTTTTAAGTAAAAAAGGTTGGAGCCTATTATATTATCATTGGCAAAATACAGAGCTGATGGTGATGCCAGCTATCCTGCCTGAGCAGGAAACCAGGATAGCTGGGCATCCATGTCCAAGTGTCACCATAGTTGCAGAATAAACAAAATTTAACAAAATTCGCACTGCTACTTCCCGCCCGTAGGAAACCGGGATTAGCAGGCGTTAGCAGTAGACTGGTTTTTTCATCTAAAACTAGGAAATATAATAAACTAGTTGTTCTAAGACATAGACTTTTGGAACAAAACCACAAGTAGAGTCTGGGTATGAGCATCAAAGAACCTCAGATCCAGGGTGAGTGTCGTCGATCGCGGTGTGCCTCCATCGTGCTGGGAATGCGTATGGTCGGGCACAAGTTGGGCATTGCTTCTTTAGCGTGGCGCGAGAGTGCGCTGCGAAGAACATGTTGAGCCTCTGCTCCAGTCTTGTCATGCGGAAGATCTGATCTTCTACAAGGTTCCTCATATCAAAGATGAGATTGATATAGCTCGCGTCGACCAAAGGTGGTTGTTCCATGGCTGCTCCTCTGGTGGCCGCGGGAGGAACTTCTTTCTCCACGTAGCATGGAGAGTAAGGCCTTTATGTGTTGCTGTCATCTTGAGTGCACATGCCATTTACCATCTGCTGAGTTTCGACCAAGCTAAAATTCGAGCGGGGGTTCCAGTTATCCGGGACCATAACCAAGGTGTGTTCTGGAGGGCTTTCCAGGCCGCCTTCTGGAATCTCCTCCTCGACAACCGCCATTGGAGGTGAGCGTGGTTTTTCCCTTCGCCTTTTGGAAGCTATTGCCATAGCCTTTTCAAAGGATACCTTTCTCTTTCGTCTCGACTCTGCTGTATACCAATCCGCTCCTCGTCGCGGTGTCCTCGGGATTCTTGGCATGGTGAGGGTCTGATATCTGAACCAGGAGCGGTCAATTGAAGTCGAATTGCTGCTAAGGGTGGTCGGGTTGGTCTGGAGGAGCGACAGCACCGGTGGGACGAGAGAGACCGATTTGCGATGCCTGAGCTTCTGCGAGATGGAGGTTCTCGGGAGCGCTCTGCGACCTGGAGTCCCAATTCGCAAAATGAGCCCAAACCCCATACCAATTAACATAACGACAGCCATCAAATCCTCCATTAAAATCTGTGAGATAATGATGGTACCCTTCCCTTGTGCGAGAAGGTCTGGCTGTTGAATGCGCCTGTGCATAATTAAACCGAGTTAATGAGCGGGTGATGTGAGGCGGTAGGCATCATGCCACCACATCCCGACTCGTTCCCACGTGGCTGCATCGCCCTCCTTATCACCCCATCCGGGGAGACATACAAAGTCCAACTAAATCATTAATACTTTCAACATTTTCATTCAAATCCAAATCAGCGAGTACAGGAACATTAATATATGATTTAGATTCGTCATCCTCTAGTTGATATGTTTCATGAGTAAGAGAAATTAAAAAGGAAAACAAATCATTGGTAGATGGACTATCATCGAAAGGAAATCTATAAGAAAGATGCATAAATCTAGTAAGGAAATATTCAAGAGATTCATCTTTGTTTTTTCTAAGCTCTCATATCTCTGCACACAAATCATCATAATCACAATTCTTAAAAGCAAGCCAAAATTCAAGCATAAATTGCTTTCATGTGTGAATAGAGTCAGCCAACAATGTCTCACACCAGCTCTTGACCTGACCTATGAGAGTGAGAGTGAACATCCTGCAAATGCCACTTTCATTAGTAATATTATGAGAACAAAAAAAATTCCATAATTTAAAAGGATGTTCAGATGCAGTTGTCTCACCTTCGCCCTCAAATTTAACTTTCGACAAGAAATGTAAAATCCTCTTAGGAGGTTTGAGAGGTTCAATACCATAAAAACATCTCAATAAAGGGATGTGGGATGGAGCGATTAATAAATAAAAATAAAAAATAATATGAATGATTCCACGGGCTCATTTTTTCATCTGGTCCTCTTTCTAGTGTCATTTCTATTGACATGTCCAAATGGTATGTCAAGTAGCTAAGGGAGAATGCCCAATGGCAGGTCCCAATTAGACATACTCTCATTTGGTGTAGCATTTATGACTAGTATGTGGGCCTAGTTTCCACTAAGAATTAAAATAAGAAAAAGGGGAAAGACGTCATACTCTCCCCCAAAGAGTTCTAATTAATTCTAGATATAATCTAACTGAAAATAAACTAATCTAACCTTACTACTTCTAATATATCCCAAGGGAGAAAAACTAATATATGAGCACATTTTAAAGTGATATATTGACAGAAAAAATAGTTCATGACAACCAATAATATGTTAATGCAATAATATTTCAAATATCTTCTCAAATAGTTGAAGAAAAGAATCGTAACATCATCTTTGTACTCATTAGAAATCCCAACAACATGAGCATTCTAAACACTAAGAACATAAATAGTCCATACGATTAGCACTCAGAAAACTCAAATGACAAATACATGTGTAGAGTAGTCCCACTAGAATTTGAAAATAGTTATGAATTCAAAAATAGATTATGCTCTTCATACATACATAAATAATAGTATTCTTAGTCTATACAACAGGAAAAAGTCTCTCATTACATCTAATGAGTCCTCTTTTATAAGACAAGAGAGACTCTTCACCTCTTGTAATTGTTCACTTCAATCTCCCTTTGATTTGTCATTTTTCATTTCGAATTTATTTTACATTCTTGAAAATGATCATGCGGGAGTTACAAACAAAATCTAAAGAGACTCCTAAGTGGTTATTCTTTCCCTAAGACATTTCATAAATGATATCCATTTAAAATACTATTCACTCAGCCAGTTGGTGTTGTCTTATGTTCTTCGAGTTATTCTAAGCGTTTTTGGTGTTAGCCTACTGAATAAGATCATCACATCTTATTCTCCTCTGTCTCATCCTTTCTATGTGCTCTTGCAAGTCCGATTTTGAATCTTGTAGCTTCAGATATGACCACCTAAGCATGCATAATGCATTTTTTTATTAAATCTAGGCCCACTCTATTTTTTGTGTTTTCTGAGAATTTATGCCTTCAATTTGTCAATACTTGTTGCACCATCCTGCTCTTCTATCTTCTATATTTTCTACAAGCTATCATGGGCCTGATTTCGTTTCATGTATCTCCATATATGGTCATCTGAAGTTTACATAATCAATTTTTTTCCAAATTCATGGTCTGCTGTTCTTTTCATTTTCTGGGGTTTTCTATTACTTTTTTGGATTGAATTCCTACCCCAATTCATTTTTCGACTCAATATATTTCCAATGAGATATCATGGGCCTAATTCTAACACTTGTAGCTCAATATATGTTCGTTTGAAGTTCGACGCTCAACAAACCTTGATTTGACCATGCGTGAATCTGGGTCATTGATATTTAACCATTCCACAACAACTTCCTCTCTGATGGGTCAGACTCCAATGGTCAGGATTTACAATGGTTGGTCCATTATGTAGCATACCACTCCGATGAGTCAGACTTCGATGGGTCGGACTCCAATGGGTTAGAGAACTCTACATTCCAATGGTTGAGCTCCCAAATATCACCATTTTGTAGCTCATTCTGCAACTTCCCTTTCCATATAATTTATTTCCTATAGAAACTTCTTTGTAGCAGCTTCCCTTTCCACGTATTCCCTTTCCGTAGCAGTTTCCTTTCTATAGAAACTTCTTCTATGATGGTTTCATTGGACTTTGATGGGTCAGATTCATTACATAGCTTGACACTCTAATGGTTACAACATTTTGATGGTTGGTATCCAATGGGTCCATCAGACTCAGATGATGAGGGACGTGAATAGAGAGAAACTTCGATCTTGATGGATTCATTTTTGATGATACCCCATTCTATAGCATTCCATTCTATAGCATATCATTCTGTAGCACCATTATTTAGCACATCGTACTTTGATGGTTTTGGGTTCCAATGGATCATTCCATCGCACTCACACCATTCGGTATCACCTCATTCTGTAGTAGTTTTTTCGCAACACTCCATTCCATAACATCTCCTTCCTTAGTAGTTTTTTCACAACACCTCATTCTATAATGTGTCCATCAGACTTTGATGGGTCAGGGAGGTAAATAAAGATAAGGATTCAATCTTGATCATCCTGAGGAGGTTAAATAATGCTCACAAACAAATGAATCATCCTAAGTATGAGCTTTGGGATGATGATGTATTTGGGAAGGGGAGGAGAGGATTCCAAGAATGGGGGAGGGCTTTCCTTAATGGTAATTCCTGATGGAATTCACTGTGAAGTGAAGGTGAAGACCAATGGGAGGAAGCCTAGAAAAAATGTAAAAAAAAAAAAATGAAACTGAATGAAATTATACACACACACACAACCTAGGACTTATGGGAAGAATGGGAAAAACAAAAAGAAAATTAAATAAAGGATAAGAAACAAACGGATATATTAGGAAAAACACACCATGTAAAAATCATCTACCCATGTAAAACAAATTTGACCCATGTAAAAACATTTCTAAAGTAATCTTGATTTTTCCCATATAAAAAGAAATAAATATCAAGGGTAACTTTTGGGTTCAAAACCATAGGGAATAAAAAACCATGGGAAATTACCAGTAAAATCAAAACAATGTGGTTTTGCAAAACCAAGGGAAAATATAAATGGAAATAAATAAGTACAAAAATAATAAGCAAAAGTAAAAATAAAGACAATGGAAGAAATAAATAAAAATAAAAAATATACAAATTATGTATGAAATAACAATAAAATAAAAATTAGGAAAAAGATTCCAAGTTACACACAAGTCAGGGTTTCAGATAATGATCAAGGTCATGGCTTCATCAATATAAAGGCGATAGGAACAAAACTAATTGAGTTTTTGGCAAGACAAGGCTTAGTTCATAATTTTGACTATTGGCTTCAAATGACGGAAAAGGTCTACAATAGAGAGAGTTTTAGGCAAGAAAAAGAAGATCAAGGGATTCCCCACATTCATTTCAAGGCTGGAACGATCATGTAAATGAAGTGGCTCTGCGAACCTGCTCCTGCAACCACATAAAATATGAGATCAGTTATGTGATTAAGAATACACTTGTCATTATACCATTAACATTACATTCCATGCCTTAAAACAAACTTATGAATGAGTATTGGGCTTGTTCAAAGATAATCATAGGTGGTTGTAGATAAGTTTCCTAAAAACTGCATGTGCCAAGTCTCAAACTCAAAAGAAGGATTAGTGATTTTGCGAATCAAACTCGAAATAGAAGGGTAAGATCAACATGAAAAAGCATAACGATGAAGACATTAAGCACAACATGTAAGCGGGAGGATGCATAATTTAAGTTAACCATTCAGAAAATATTCAACAACAAACTCATTCAAGACACAAAATAGAACATCAGACCCTACAACCACATAGGATCATCAAGCACTTTAGAATCCACAAAAGACCCAAATATAACATGTCAATTTCGTCATACAAATTTTATCGAAGCATCATAGATCAAGGAGCATCACGAATACATTTGAAATCATAAGATCAAAAGGAATAATCAACCTCCATCAAATATAATCATTAATCAAGATCAAACCCCCAACTCTTTCAAGGTATGTAAAGAATTAACATTAAGCTCAAGTAGTAGAGGATTAGGCATTAGAGTTCAAATTTTGGTGGGGGGGGGCTTTCCTTTGCTTGTAAAAGCAAAAGTAAAGGGGGGTTGGTGTGGCCTCAACACAAGTACTCTTTGAAAATTACTTGTATTAAATCTATTAGGTTTTAAACCTATGGTTTAGGTTGCAATGTAAATATTGTGATTTTCTATATGGAAATACAAACTTGAATTTTGGAATATAAACTTTTAATAATAGGGCATCACCAAATCTTAATCAACCAAATAAACAATCAAGATTCAAGACTAGACTATAAAACATTGAAACATAGATTATGAAAACATTGAAACACCATGCATGTAGATTCAAACGACTAGCAAGAACAAAGAGGCATCAACATGCACATGAAACTTGAGGGTCAAATATGGAAAAACCAATATTGGTGCACTTACCATCTTTTCCTTCAGAATGTCCAGGGACACTTGATATTTTGCAATCTGGACAAAGCCTTTAGTGTTTCCAGTGAATGTTCTATTAGTTTGGTGATAGTTTCATATCCTTTGATGAATATTTAGTAGTACCTTATGTGGCCCATAGTTGACCATAAAGTGTGAATATTGGTTGGGGCTTCTATATTGACAATGGTCTCTATGTGACTTGGATCGACTAGTACCCCATCCATGTAAACAACATGAACTAATAGCATGTTGACAGGTGTGTAGAAGATGCACTTATTCATGTTCATAGAGATATGCAATTGTCATCACATTTTAAATATAAACCACAACATTGTGATGTGATCCTTCAATAAACCATATACAGTCCAATCATCTATTTACAATTGTAGGAACTTGTGTATGTATTCCTCGATGTTTTTTATCACTATTCTATAGAACATTGTGGGGGAATTCTTTAATCTGAACAACATTACATTGTAAGTGTAAGAGAACTACTCAATGGAAAAGGTTGTCTTCTTCTTATCCTTTTCGTATATCCATCCCTTATGGTTTTGTAAGAAGCCATCAATGAATGAATATGCATTCTTTCCTACTACTTGATCCAATACTTCATATTAAAGGGGGTAGGAAAGGGATCATGAATGCAAGTTTGATTTAGTCCCCAAGAATCCACATAGAGCCTTATGAATTCTCCTACCTTCTTGCCTTGGATCACTATCAAATTGATTCAGTCTAACTTCTCTATCAAGAATATCAATCCAACCAAAAACATTCTTATCTACCTCCTTGTTTACCCACAATTTTATTCTTAGGTTCAACCCATAGAGCCTTTTCTTGATGGGTTTGGTGTCTAGATTAAGCTCTATCCTCATCTTTCCAAGTCCCCCCTTTATCCCTTTCATTTCAATGAAAATATATGGGAATAGATATACATATTATTTAAGCAAGTTTTCAACCTTAGACACCAGTATATCATCGCAATAGCCTCTAATGGACATCAACCCAGGCTAATCCTTTGTATCAATTTTCAACTACTTTATATTTAAAGGTTCTTGGTATATTTTTCCTGTAGGATCCTTTATTGTCTCTCTTGCTTATATTTCTCCTTACGATTCCTAGAAGGAGAGGTGCAACAAATTCTCTAGATCACCTTCTTCTTATTATTCTTATGTTACCTTAGTGAAACACTTAAGTCTCAATTTTCATCTACCCACTCACGAACTAGTCCTTTCCATGCTTGCTTGTGCCAGTGCACTTTACATACATACTTTGGTAGTCAATCCACTCTAGTATGAAAAATAAAATATTTTATGGACTTCGGAGCATACATTATACTTAGGGCCTTACCTTAGTATAATAATTTTGAGCATAACCCCTCCTTAATAATTTTCCACCTATGGGTTTGCCTACGTAGCTTCCTGTACTAGTACTAATCCTTGGGGGTATGCCCCAATGTATGAATAAATTTATGGACTAAAAAATGATATGTAAAACCTTCTCTTGTATGTTTATGGATGTACCCATCCACATGAAAGATTGGATATATTTTTCCCTCATAGACTTCTAGGAAGTTGATTAGATCTTCTACCACCCTTGGAATTTCAATGGAGAAAATTGATGCCCTGAGGATGGTTGGAATTCTTCCCAACTGTTGAGGTCATATTTATAAGTGACCCACCACCTAGATGGTGTGTACCTTAGTGTGATTTCCAAGGCCAATTCAAAGTTCTCTTCCAAGACCACTAGTCTTAGATCCTCCATAAACTCCTCAACATCCCCTATTCCATCGAACTTGGGAGAGTTTCATAACTCTTTTCCAATCCAACAAATATACCTAAGCACGCCATCACCCTGGTTCCATTTTATTTAAATGAAAATTACCCCCTCTTCAATTGATTATTGTCTCATTTTTAGTTGTCCATTCAAACCCCAATAGGGAAATGTAGGTGTTTTTCTCATTAATGATTTTGATGACTTTGAAATTTTCCATTATATTCACAGTCTTGATGTTGATCTCAACATCCTCCAGGTGGCTAATAAGGTATATTATGTCTAATTTTCTAGTTGAAACCGGATGGTTTAATATAATAGTCATGGTATTCCCATTATTTTCCACAATTCCTTTGGAAGGATGTTCATATTAGATCATATATCCAACATGACATCTCACACCTAGTACCCATATATCTGAACATCCATTTTGAATTCTTATTTTGTTCAAGGATTTTTCTTCTGACCGATCCATCGAATGTTTCTCTTAGGTAATGCGCATATATGGGCTCTTCCTCCCCCACTTTGATGAACTTACCAAAGTTTGACCACAAATTCATTTTTAACCATTTGTCATCCAAGACTCTAATGAGGAATTTTGGAAGAACTCGTGAATTAACCCTATCTATGTGGTCTCCCCCTTATCTCCCTAATTTGATTTATGAATCCTCCACTGATCCAGATGAAAATCAGTGGCCACCCACCTATTATGTTGGCTCAAAATAGGGGTTTCCACCTTGGCATTTTTTCTACAACTTTTCGAGTCCTAAACTTACGGAGCCATTTTGAGGCCCTAAACAACATTTTTTGGGCAGGCCACAGTTAGATTATTAGCTTTATCCAAAGTGCGACAAAACTATGTGTATTCCTTGGATAGACCTTTCCAATGAGCTATTGTGCGCCCCAAATAGAGATCGTATGCAAAAGTTACGCCCTTGGGAAGTTGACGTATCAATTACCCCCATTAGGGCCCGTAAACCTTTTGGAGTTTCATCTTCCTGGGTTAGGGTTTTGGATTTTCTTTATGTTAAAAATGCCTCTAGATCCTCATTGTAAGAATCATATTCTTCTTGCGAATGAGGGTATC
>WSFP011475134.1:0-17107 GCA_009831015.1 Picea engelmannii
TCACCAATTTATATTATGGAAATATTCCCCTATGGACAGGTGAACTTTCCCTTGGATTACTGACCCCTATACCAAGACATAAACAATCATTTGGACACTACCATTCCTATAAACTCATTTTTCTTATCGAAAAAGAGAGGATAAGGTGAAGTAGGATGTACTTTGTTTATGACATTCCTCCTGGTTTCTCCTATCTGCATGCTTGATCCAACTTCTAGCTCAAATCAACACCTACAATGAACAACAAGAAACACGTGACTTCCTTCTACTCTAATGGATTAGGAAAAACAAATTCATCTATGCAAATCAAATTAAACATAGACAAACACATGAAACCACATACTTGAAGGAAATAGGACAAGTATATTAGATAAGAACTTCAAAAGGAACTTACAATATTCAGATGATGTTGTAGCAGCCTCTCCAAGTCCTCCTCGTCCAACCCTTGCTCGAAATATCCACAATCAAAATAAAAATGCTTTGTTGATTTTCTCCTCCTTTTCACCATGGGAATGCCTCCATTTATAGGCTTTGAGAGGCTCAACTACCTTGGGTATATTTGGAATTATTTGAGGATATGGCTCCAATTTTTATGATATCTTCCTTAAATGAAGCCCTGGAGTTAGATTCAAGCCAAACTAACCCACTCCATCCATAGTTGTCTTTAGAGGAAAGTGAGATTTCTTCCAATATTTCCTCAACCAAATTGGCGCTCCCTTAAAATGGACAACAAAGAACTGCAAAAAGTTACAAAGATGAGTAATTCCCTAAAAAAAACATTTTTTCTAGCTGTCATATGATGGGGCTTCTTCTTCTAACATGTTTTATGGGTTGTATCAAGTGTTTTCATGGTGTCATTTGAAATACAACATTTAGGAAAAGCGAATGCGACACTTATGACACTTGTGAAAAAAAATGTGGCACTTATGACACTTGCGACAATGAAAATGTAACACTGTCGAAGTGAGGAATTTTTATGTGTAACACTAAGTAACATTGAATCATAATTCTTTCTGAAAATAACATTATTTATTAGTTGATATTGTGTGGATTTTATTCTTAGAGCGTGTTTCTTTTTAAAATCCAAATGAGAAGGTGCAGTTCCATGAGTTAGACACAAAACTAAATTTGAATATTGTGAATCAAGAATATAAGGAGTAACACATACATGTTGTATATGTTTAGTGACCTTTAACTTATCCACATTTTCATATGTAGTATCAATGGTTTCAGTTAATAACTTGCATAAACCTTGACTTCATACAATTTTTGCAGGTTTTATCTCTAAATCATATTCTTGTAATGTTGTTACCCAATTTTCTCTTTTATCCCCTAAATATTTCTGAATGAGAAAAATTTTGACTGAGGGATGTGGAACTATTACTTTGGTATGATATTTGATAAGGAAAGGTATGAAATGTTTGATGGATTTGAAAACTGCATAAGCCTATTTTTCAACATCATAATAATTTAATTATGCTCCTTGTAATGACAAACTTTCAAAAGAAATAGGTACTTATATGTTTTGATCATTTTTCTAAGATAACATAGATGCGTAAGATTTTTTAGAAGCAAATGCATAACAAATTCCTTATCATAATTAGGAGAGATTAAATAAGGCGATTGAATGATCGCTTTCTTAATTATAGAATTTAAAGCCTCTTTTTTGATTGTATTCCACTTGAATAACATGTATTTTCTTATCATATGTTGCAAGGGTAAGACTGGTTCTATGAAATTAGGGATAAAACACTTCATAAAATTAATTTTTCCAAGGAAACATTGCATAGATTTTTTATTATGAGGCAAAGGAATTTCATAAATACTTTTAACTCTAGAAGGAACAATTTAAATTCCTTCTTTCGAAACTATAAATCCCAAAAGTTTACCTTCCTGAAGAGCAAAAAATGATTTTTTAGGATTCAAAGAAATTTCATACTTTTGACATCATTCAAAAACTTGTTTAAGATGAGAAATATGATATGAACATTTCTTAGAATAAATTGGTATGTCATCTAGATAAGCAACAATAGATTTATTGATCAAGCCATGGAAAGCAATATCCATAGCTTGTTGAAAAGTTTCACCCACGTTGACTAAACCAAAAGGCATCTTCTGATAAGCATAAGTTCCCCATTTAGTTCTAAAAGAATTTTTGATTCTATCATTAGGATGAACTAAGACTTGATTATATCCGTAAAATCTGTCTAAAAATGATATCAATTCATAACCTAAGACTGATTGGAGAATTTGCTCCATAGGAGGTAATGAAAAATTATCTTTTTTCAGAAGCTCTATTTAGGTTTCTGAAATCGATACAAATTTGGATGTCTCCATTATTTTTTCTTACTGGCACAAGATTTGATACCCATTTGGAATTCCATACTAGAAAAATGATTTTTTCTTTAAGCAGTTTATTAAGTTCATTTTTAATTTGGGTTTCGATATTAGGATGATTTTTTCTTAACTTTTGTTGTACTAGTTTTTCCTCTAAAAGCATAGGAATGGTGTGTTGAATTATATATGTATCAAAAATTTTTAGGTCATCATATGACCATGCAAAAACATCATTGTATTTCTTAAGAATCTTTATGAAAGTCATTCTTTCAAAAGGAGAAAAACCTAATCCAAGATTGACATTTTAAGAATTTTGTTATGTTCCCAGATTAATGAGTTCCACACTCATGTTAGAACTGCGTGTTTTACAATTTGTGGGTTTGTTAAATCTATCTTTTAAATCATAAAGATCTTCTAATTTTACAACAGATTTAGGAACAATATTTTCATATTTGATTTTATCCTTAGGAGAAGATTTGTTTAACTCAAGATCGTGTGACTCTTCATCAATGAAATCATTTTCATATGTTCCCTTTGAAGAGAGAAAGTTAATTATATCAACATCGTCATTAAAGACTCGCCAATTTGTTATTTTATCAGGAACAAAAGGTCTAAAAATTAATTCAACAGAGAATCTATCTGGAGAAAAATATTCAAGAGGAATCAGTCTAGAAGCTACATTTTCCAATAGATCTACACTAAAATTTTGCATTCTAGATATAGAAACAATATTAAATGAAAAAAAATTGCTACTGAGATCTTGAGCCAATTGTTGATAATGTTTCAAATGACTAGAAATACAATGAATTTGATTTTTTACCTGTTTAACGACGATTTCTGAATCACTGAAAACCAAGATGTCCTTCACATTCATGTCGATTTCCTTCTTTAGACCTTGAATTAACACTTCATATTCAGTGATGTTATTAGTACACTTGAATTCCAACCTGTAGGTCAACATAGTTTTTACACCATTAGGACTGATTAAAATGCAACCTACACCAGCTCCATCATTAGATTTAGATCCATCAAAATAAAATTTCCAAAATGGATAATTTAAAAAGTTATTAACAATATTATCTACAAAAATTAATACAACGGGAAAATCAGTTTGAGAAAAAATTTCAATCTATGAACTTTGATCCATATGTTGGAAAGGAGAAATCTTCGCATTAAAATTTCCAAAAGAAGAATCAGTAGAGTAATTCCAAAAAATTCTATTAGTAAATATGTTTCATATGTTTTTCCATCTAAATCTGTCACATTATGTTTCATATGTTTTTCCCTATTGACACAAATATGATTAGGTTTCCCATTATATGGAAGCAAAAGGTGAGACTAATCACTTTAGAAATATCCATGAAGTTTTTTATACCAATCTTGACTTAAAATTAATCCATAAGAATCTGGAATATCAACAACGATAATATCTATTATTTGAAAAAAATTAGAATTATATGATAATCTGATTAATACAGCCTTCAACTCTCCCAAAACTTTTACCCTTGTTCTATCTAATTGAACAATTTGAATAGATGATTCATGTGGTTGTGCATTGATCTGAAGGAAAACTAAATAAGACATTATATTTGAAGATGCACCTAAATCAACCAAACAATTATGCACATTTTTACTAAAAATTTCAGAAGTGAGGAGAAACAAAGGAGTATGTGACCTTGATCTTTCACCTATAAGAATTGAACCAATATGTACCTCAGAAGATAAAGTTTGAACTGTTGAAAGTTTTTCTTTATTTGTTGTTGTAGTAGATAATGAACTTGTCTTATCAAAAACTCCTAAAGCCTTTAATAAACTATGTCTTTGATATTTTAGTTTACTTAGTTCATAAAAGGAAATATTTTCTCTGGTCTTTTTCATATTTTCTATAATATCATAATCAATTTTTTCAGCAACCATAAGACTTTTTGATGCTGACTTGTTTTCTAAAGGCTGTGCATTTGAAGTATTTTCTGGTGGATTAGTATCAGAAATTGAAGATGTACTTTTACTTCAGGTTTGAGTAGAAAGAGATTCTTCGGTATCATATTCATAAAAAATTCCATTAATATTCCAAAACAAATTAATATCTTTAACTTCTTCATTATCCTCTCATTCTTCCTCATCAACATTAACTCCTTCTGAATTTTGGCCACCAGGTGGAATATGTGGATTCATTTTTTAAAATGACCTAAATGGTTTATTTGAAACTTCATCTTGTTTTCCTCTAACATCAACTATCTCATTTGCTAATGTTTTCATGACTTTCTGTAAATTTTCCGTATCAAAAACATATGTATCTTTATGTTCTTCTTTGATAATTTATTTCTTGGTTGTTATAGAAGATCTTGAATCTTCACTTGGATATTTACTTGCAATACTATATATTTCCTTTTCTACATCTAAAGCTTCCTGCATTGCTTCAGTGAAACTATTTTTACTTGCACGTTTAACAAACATAGCAATGCAAATTGGTAAAACAGAGGAATACAAGTTATTCTGAATGTCTAAACCAGGTTTGGATGTTTCAGAAATTTTATTGAGAAGTTTAAGGAGTATTTGATTGAAATATTTGATTTTATATTTAGGACCCATTCTAATTTTGTATAATTCTACTAATAAAATAGATGAAGACTCATCATTCTCGAATTTCCGAATGAATAAATCCTAAAAGGTATCCCAATTA
Organism: Picea engelmannii; assembly: GCA_009831015.1. Lineage (NCBI taxonomy): Eukaryota > Viridiplantae > Streptophyta > Pinopsida > Pinales > Pinaceae > Picea > Picea engelmannii. Next base: position 5,021 of record WSFP011475134.1, read on the forward strand.
GTAATGGAATTAGCTTGCAATGAGAAATACCAAGTAGAAGCTTCTCCTTAGAAAGTATATGGAAAAACTCTACACACAACGTCTTCATTCTCAACGTCTCTCAAATTAATATCTAACATAAATTTGTTGATATGATCATCAATAGTTTCTTTTGATTCTAGATTAAATTTTGGTAACCATTTATCTAGATATTTAGGTAAATCATGTTGATTTCCAAGAACATTCACTGCTCCCATAGTTCTCCATGGACTTCTCGATACTCCAGCCATAGTATTTGGTTAATGAGGAGGATATGGAGGAGGAGATGAAATAGGAGACATATGCAAAGGAGGATTTGAGGGAAGATTATTTCTAACAGTTTTAACTATGGTTTTTCTAATCTAGATAGGAACTTGGAAATGGATAGGTTTGATACCTAACCTCCATCTCTTTTCTCTTGTAATAACACCTAATTATTGGATAACAAAATATATATAATCATAAGATCCTTGATAAGTTTCTCCTTCATTTCTAAGATCTTCTATTCATTGTCTTATTTGTTGAAATTCTGGAGAACTAAGAAAACTAGAAGAAATGTCACTTACAATTCTTCGAATTGGAGATTCTAACTATGCAACAACAAAATATACTGTGGGTGAAGTCGATCTTCTTGAATAGTCTTTGATTTGTTTGTTGTTTTGGCCATTCATTATCAGATGGCTCTCCTTATAGCACCAAAATTTTGATAGTCAAATATGACCATGTTCAACATTCAAAATTTCGCCCTGTCAAGATCCCAATTGGATCCTTATTCATTGAAAATGATGAATCTAAATGGTTTAGGTCCAGTTACCTTTAACTATTCTAAACTAAACTATATATATATAATCACAAAAATTATATTTTCTATCAAATAAAAACTAAAATATAAATATATACATTTTTGAAAGTATGTACATTGAAAATCAATTCTAATTAAAATTGCTCCTACAAGAGGAGATTTTAATTTTTCCTTTTAAAATAAGAAATAATTCAAAAGAAACAAACTAAATCTATATAGAAAAATACAACTAAACTAGTCTATTTCCCGGGTCTAAATTCAAATAGTATATGAATTAAATTAACATAAACAGTATTCTAAAGATGTAAATCTTCAGAACACATGTTTGAATAAAACCACTGAGAATGAAATAATAAACCTGCTTAAATAATTAACACAAACTTATAATCAAAACAATAATTCATATACATAATCACAACTGAAATAATATATCAAATAAATGATGAAATTGATCTAATTTATTAATAGTAATCAACTAAATCAATTTTGATTACATCAATACATACTCCAAATAAGACTCTGATTTGAAAAATGAACATTCAGATATGAGTAATAGTGTTGAATATCGATTGTAATAATATTCAAAGTCACAAAAGATTCAATACAATGCTTCCAAAAAGAGACTTGTACAATAGTGCATAAGTTTCATTTTCTTTTTAAAAAACTAAACCCCCTCACAATTGTCTTTCCGTCTCTGTTTTATATTGAAGGAATTCAAAAATGAAAATTAACGTCCATAACCATAAAAAGTTATCCATTTAGAATGGGAAAATAACAAAATTGTTTAATTCCCCAAACTAAATGAACTAAGTACATGCAATAAATAACCGCTAACTGTTTAATTTTAAAATTCTGCCTGGAAAATAATTTTCCCATTTTTTGTATTCGTCTAGATCATCCCTTTTACACCTGTGAAACAAAAAAAAATGAAAATATTGGAATTAATAACAAACAAAACAAAAATTAGAGTTGCTACAAAATTTAAAATTCTTTAGCTACTCTTTTATTAACCATAATTAATGAAAATAAAAACTAAACTAAAAAAAAAAACGCTAAACTCATACCAATAAATAAGACATTTTTATCATTGAGTGTTACTGGGAACAACCTTAAATTCCAAATTAACGAAAAATTTAACTCTCGGTGAGTTAATGTTAACTGCTTCTTTCTTTTTATCCTATTTAGAACTTGGAACTTGTCTCCTCTGGCTATCGATCAAAGCTTTATTTTATGACCTAAAAAGTTGATTTTATAATTCCAAATCAAATATGTTTTCCTGTAGCACTGGAACAACTGAATAGTATTTGTCCTTACAGAAGGAAACCTCCAGATTGGAATCGGTTTTAGTTTTCTCCTTCTCTTTTTCTTCAACGACCTTTTCAATTGGTTCATGCGAAGAATTGTGATGTGGGGAGGATACTTCTTTATTTTTAACCAACTCTTCACCTGTAATCATATTTTCATTCGAGAGAAACCATGATTTCGGACCAGGAAATCTCCTTCACCCTTTTGGTATTAGACCAAAATTCCACTTTTAATGGAAATTTAGTCTCTCGGGCTATTAATTCTTCATCTATATGTAACGCCATATCCCCAATTCTAGCATGTTCACCATTGAAACTTTGTGCGAAAGCTTTGGTGACCTACTCATTGTATCCATTGAACATGCACAAAAATTCTAACCAACCAACCTTTTGAAAAGGCACAAAATAATATTCATGAGCTTCAATAAGCTCAACACTGGGTTCAATTATGGAAATCATTCCCATATTAACAATTTACCACACTATAGTTCAAAAAAATCTCATAGAATCCTAACAGACTCTCGCTTACACGTAAACGAAAACATAGCTTCAATACTTGAGTAAAAATCTTAATTCGAGGAAGAATCATCATATACAGGATTTGACTTAAGGTAATAATTCACAAATACAGTCATGCAACTCAACACTATACGTGGAGGAGAATCAGTGAAATTCATGAAAGGAGGACTGCTCATCTGCAGTTTGAAAGGACCCTGATTTAATTTCCCATTAAGTTCATTTAAACTTATGATGATTAGAATAGGCCTGATGTCCCACAACATAATATCAACCAGTTGTCATAGATCGTGGGTATCATGGTAATACACAGTTATGGTAAGCTAAGTAAGATTTTTAAAATCATGATCAAACATTGTTGGATCATAGGTTTATTGCTCAAGCGAAACATGTTAAAAAATTAAAACCAACAATCTAATCATAAACTGTAGTGTGTCAAATATTGTAGCTCGTATAGAATTTCATTCAAGGTGTGTAAGTGAGTAAAAATCATCAAGGATATGTGAATTAGAAACATTTGAAAGACAAAATATTTAATTAAAACCTTTATGAAATGAAAAAACATCCCAACAAGAAAATTTCATTAATGATTGAATGAAATTTCAAAGAACTTGGGGGTACGTCCAAAATTGACAAAACTAAAACCAATGTTTAAATAAAACAAATATATATATATATATCAAAATTGAAAAAAAAGAAGGGTCCCAAATTTATTTATAATACAGAATTTGGGAGGTTGTTATCTGCTACAATAGAGAGATATTCCTTGGACAAGGGAAGTATACAGTAGATATCTTGAGAAGATTCAAGATGGAGGACTATAAACCGATGGCTACGCCTATGGTTACCAATCTGAAGATGATTAACACTTCATATTCAAATTTGGTGGATCCCAGGATATATAGGAAGATGATAGGGTCCTTGATGTATTTGGTCAACACCAGGACATACATTTGTTTTGTTGTGAACACCTTGAGTCAGTTCATGGTGGATCCAAGGTAGGTCCATTGAAATGAATTAAAGCATGTGCTTAGGTACTTAAGAGGTATAGTGGAGTATGGATTGATATATCTTGGAGGATATGTAGTGGAGTTGAAGTGATATATAGATTCAGATTTGGAAGGCAGTGCAGTAGATAGAAATAGAACTTCAGGGTGTTTCTTCAACTTGGGATAATTTGTGATTACTTGGTTTAGCAGGAAGTAGACTTATGTAGCACTCAGTTTAGTAGAGAGAGAGTAGATGGCAATAAATATGGCTAGTTGTGAAGGCATTTGGCTCCACAAATTTATTACAGGTTTATTTGATAAGGAGTTGGAGCCTATGATGATATACTACAATAAGAAGAGTTGTATCAAACTCTCTGAGAATCCAATATTCGATGAAAGGTCCAAGCATATTGAGATTAGATATCACTTCATTTGAGATAGGATCCAAAATGGAGTTGTGAAGCTTCCGTATATTTCCACAGATGAGTAGGTTGAAAATATTTTGACTAATCCCTTAGATAAAGGGAAGTTTGTATTCTTCAGAGATAGACTTGGAGTGGTGCAGAATATCTTCCTAGATAAGAGGGAGTGTTGATGATAGTGGTAGCATCAGACAAGTATTTCCACATAGGTCTATTGATTCAGGAGCATCACCATCAACAATTGAAGAGGTCGAGTGGATGACAACTTAGCACCCAACATGTACATTTCAAATCAATTTTGATCCCAAAGAGAGTGTTTCATTTCTATTCTGAAAGCATTGTAAATTAAATCTTTTAAATGTTTTGAGGAAAGAGCCATCACATAAGGTTGTCAAAGACTGTAATCGTCTTAATTATCTGTAGGGTTGTACATATTTTGAGCATCAGTTCTCATCTAGTTTGTAAATGCTCATTCAATGTAATAGTCCTCAATAGATGAATGTATTAACTATGATAGGATAACACTAAGGTAGTCTAGAGGGAAGGCTCGAGAAGCCTCTATGTGTATAAATATATGTAACCGATGCCCAAATGAGGCTACTAAATATTATTTTTATTATTTCTATTTATTGTAGAGAGATGCAGAGAACTATATGAGTCCATGTACATAATTTGTTGAAGGAATGCAAACAAAGAGGTTTGATTCCAAATGTATGTTGTTGTATTCATCTGATTTCATTGAGTACATGTGATGTTTCTTTATTTTTTATGTTTTTTATGTGCTTGACTATGCATTTCATTGTTAATTGTGTGAACCTTTAATGTTCAATAAGTTTCAATTATTTCTCTTATGAGAGATCTGGTGCAAGGAGTTCACAGTGCCCGCAAGGTGTGCAAAGGTTGAGTCAAGTCTGACTCAGAAGCTAAGAAGAGATAATGTGAAACATTGTGGAGGAAGTGCAAGGAGTGCATAGTTGCTTAGTGGAGAGAAAATTTTGAAGAAGACACGTGCAAGGTGTGCGTCGGGCCAACACTTAGTTGAAGTGTTGAAGAAGTCTCAAGGAGGACAAATGCAAGGAGTGTGTAGGGAGATTTTCGAAAAAAACTCTAAGTCCAAATTCTTTCAGAGGTTCAAAGTATGCAAGGAGTGTGCTAGAGGTTTGAAACACCTCAAGGAACAAATCTCAGAAGGGATAGTGACCAAAATCCTTAAGGAGGAAGAAGTTAATTGTTTTAAGGGTCGAATAGACGAGCTCTGGTCGGAAGGATCCAGGATATCTCATCACCGTCAGATCTGGAGAAGTAGCATAAGGTTTAACTCTGTAAGTCGTTAAGACTTCACGTATCCAACATAAATTGTGTGTTGGACACAAAGGAGACAGAACCCCCAGAGTTTCGAATTCCAGAGTCGATATGAGCCATCACTCAGAGGAGGACACATGGAGGAAGGAGAGGTCCTTCGAAATTTTAGCATTTGGGAGATACAAGGGGTCGCATTGTGTGAATGTCCAAACTCCCGAAGCCCATTGTAAATCCAGGTCATCCATCATTTGAGACTAAGGGACCATCAATTTGGGACTTTTGTGGGTTCTCTAGTTTGACACTCTAGAGGTTTTAAAAGTGTTAAACATTTGGAACCCCAAAGACCAGAGTCCCAGAGTGAATCATGGTCATTGGTCAATGGGAAGGCGTGTTCCATTGATTTCTCATTGTGGGAGTTTGTCGGTCCGATGCTCTAGTGGAACGATGAAGTGGCACCTCAAAGAACCTCGAAGCCTGAAACCACGAAGTGGGGTATCAGTCATCGATCTAGTAGGAGAAGATGAGTCGTTCAATCTACTTTAGATTTCATCTCTCTGGGTGCACATTGTGTTGGGATGGGCAAACTTGTTGAAACCTGAATTCCCAAAAACAACCCACACCATATATTGGAGCAGATGTTGTGAGTTGTTGATACTTATTGTGGTTTGGCGCTCCGTCACTTCGGTGTTCAAAAGGATTAGAGTATTAATCTTTCGAGACTCCTGAAGTTGGATAGATTTGAAGTCCCAAATTCTTCGGATACTTGAGGTTTAGCCCATGGTTTTTCACCCACGGTCCTAGGTAGGGATTTCTAGTGCTCGGGGACCCCTGAAAAGTAGATTTTGCATTCGGAAAAGAAGGTTTAAGGCCTGTGTAGTGGATTTGAGGGCTCATAAGGAGCCTGTGAGTTTATTCAACTCTTGAATTCGATCGATCCTAGACCGAGAGGTTGCATGGGCCCTGGGAGTGGGTTGGGGTCTACATCAAGTGGTATCAGAGCCCGAATTTAACTCTGTTAGAAAAGGAAGATTCAAAACCATGCCGAAGAGGAGGCACAAAGAGAGAGAAGTGGAAAATGCATCCATGGGAAAAGAAATGAGGCAAATTTGTGCGATATTGGATGCCATGGAGACAATGCAGAGGAGAGCACCTAATTCTGGTGACATCAGCGAGGCCAAGAGTGAAGAAATGGAAGTATAAGGAGTTGTAAGAGAAGAAGATGTAGAGGAAATGTTTTTGAGAGTTGTTGTAAAAATGGGGGCCTGAGAAAAAATAGAAGTCCTGATGTATGAAGGAAACTTGGATGTTGAGGAGCTTCTAGATTAGATAAGTGATTCAGAAAAGTACTTCGATTATGAGGATATCGATGATGAAAATAAAGTGAAGCATGTTGTTACCAGATTGAAGGGACATGCAACACTATGGTGGGATGAACTGCAAGCCGACAGAAGATGCAAAGGTAAGTCCAAAATAAAAAGTTGATATAGGATGGTAACTAAGCTAAAATATAAATTCATATGCAAGGATTACCAGATAAATATGTTTACGAAGTTGTAGAACTTGAGAAAGAAGGGCTTGTAATTTGTCAGTGAAGGAGTACACTGAATAATTTTACAGACTGAACATCAAAGAAAGACATAGGGGGAGTGATGAAGAAAAAGTTTCCAGGTATATTAATGGCCTGGGATATGAAATCCAATATGAAATCAGTGTGATGGCGATGGGAATGGTGGAAGACGCCTATCAGGTGGCACTAAAAGCATAGGAGAAGCTGGCCAGAAAACAAATCCAACAAAACAGAGGAAAGAGTCCAAATAGAGGTAGAGGAACTGTCCAAGAGAAATTCCAGAAACCCAGAACTAAAGCTAGAAAGTATCACAGTCAGACTGAAAGAAGAGGAATTTCAAAAGGGGAAAAATATGGTGGCAGAAACTCTTTTTCTCTAGGAATAGGAAGAGGTAGAGGAGGAGAAGTGAAATGACATTCTTGTGAAAATATAGGGCATATGTATTGGGAATGTCCTAAGAGGAAGAAAGAAGGAGGTGGAGAAGATGACATTTCCAAAGCATGAAAGATGGATATAAGGGTAAAAGCAACAGAAGATGGGAAATCCCTCATGATGAGGAAGGTTCTCTTAAAACTAAAGAAAGAGGTGGAAGAGCCAATTCATAGAAACCGTTTATTCAGGACTTCATGCAAGAACAAATCCAGGGTATGAAAAGTAATCATAGACAGTGGGAGCACTCATAATATGGTATCCACGGAAATGGTGGAAAATATGGAGCTGGAGAGAACTGTACATTCAAACTTGTACAAGGTATCATGGATGCATAAGGGACACCAAGTCATGCTAAGTCGACAATGCAATGTTGAATTTAATATAGGAGATTATAAAGATGAAATTCTTTATGATGTCATACCTATGGACATTTTCCCTGTTTTGTTGGGAATACCATGGAAATATGATAGAAATTTCATACATGATGGGTGAAAAAATACTTACATCCTTGAGAAGAATGGTCATACACATATGTTGTTTCCAATGGAGGATAAGAGAGTAAAGGAAGAAGCTATCCCAAGCATACTTCTCATGAGTGGGAAGGAACTCTTGAAACAAGTCAACAAGGAACAAGAGATGAAGTTTGTTGTGGTGAGAAAGACCAGAGTCACCTTACAAGAACTTATGTGGATGATATGCCTATAGAGATTTAGTAATTGTTGGATAATTTTATTGATATTTTGGTGGATGAGTTACCTCATTCTTTAACACCCATTAGGAGTATCAATCACCACATTGACCTTATTCCAGGAGCGAGTTTTCCAAATAAATCAGCGTATAGGTTGACACCTCAAGAGAATGAAGAGGTCAATAATCAAGTCCAAGAGTTGTTGGATAAAGTTTTGGTCAGAGAAAGTTTGAGTCCATGCGCAATACCAACTATGTTAAGTCCAAAGAAAGATGGAGGTTGGAGAATGTGCACAGATTCTAGAGACACAAATAAGATCACCATCAGGTATAGATTCCCTTTACCCATAATGGATGATTTGATGGATTGCTTGAGTGGAGAAAATTATTTTTCCAATATAGAGTTAAAGAGTGGCTATGATCAGATAAGAATGAGAGAGGGGGATGAATGGAAGACAACATTCAAGATGAATGAAGGTTTGTATGAATGGCTTGTCATGCCATTTGGCTTGATGAATGCCCCAAGCACATTCATGAGATTGATGAATGAAGTACTCAAATATTTCATTGGTAAGTTTGTAATTGTGTATTTGGATGACATTTTAGTTTTTAGCAAGACTAAAGGGGAACATTTGAGACACTTGAATATGGTGTTGAGGAGGTTGCAGTAGGAGAATTTGTTGATAGATCTGAAAAAATGTTCTTTCATGAAGACATAACTCATATACTTGGATTTGTGATCTCTTCAAATGAATTGAATATGGATCCATATAAGGTAAGAGAAATCAAAAAATGGTCTTCTTCGAGAAGCATATTTGAGGTGAGGAGCTTCCATGGATTAGCGATTTTTTATAGAAAATTCATCAGGAAATTTAGTGGCATTTGTTCACCCATACTGGACACCATAAAGAAAAAGCATCGATCTTTTAATTGGACAACAGAAGCTGAAAAAAGATTCAAAGTATTAAAAGAGAAGATAACAGAATGATGGATTATGGTTCTGCCATATTTTAAGAAGACATTTCAAGTGAGATGTGATGTAAGTGGAGTAGCTATTGGTGCAGTATTGAGCCAAGACAATAATCATGTTTCTTATTTCAGTGAGAAGTTGAATGACACTAAGAGGAAGTACTCAATGTATGATAACGAGTTTTATGTTGTAATACAAGCTCTGAAAAAATTGAGGCATTATCTTATTCTGAAGGAGTTTATCTTGGACAATGACAATTAGGCTTTACAATTCATAACTAGAAAGGAGAAGTTGAACCAAAGATATTATAAAGGGGTAGAATTCATGCATAATTTTACTTTTGTTATTAAGCACATTAGTGGTAGCACTAACAAAGTTGTTGATGATTTGAGCAGGAGATGTTCTATTATGCAGGAATTTCAAGTGGAGACCTTAGGATTTGAACACCTTAAGGGAATGTATCATGAAGATCCATATTTTAAAGAGACTTACGAAGCATGTGAAAACCCTTTGATAAGGGACAAAAGTTAGTGGATAGAGTATTTAATCCAAAATTCACTGTTGTTCAAAGGAAGCCAACTATGTATTCCAAAATTCTCAATGAGAGACAACATATTGAAAGAAAAACATAGTGGAGGATTGGATGGACATTTCGTCCATGATAAAACTTATGAACAATTGAGTTATTCATACCATTGGCCAGACATGTTGTATGACATGAAGAAATGTTTGGAAAGATGTAGAGTCTTCCAATATGAAAAAGGGAAGCATCAGAACATTGGTCTGTATCAACCATTTCCTATTCCAGACAGGCCATGGGATTCCATAAGCATGGATTTTGTGTTGGGATTGCCAAGAACCCATACGGGGAGTGATTCCATATTTGTAGTGGCTGACATATTTTCAAAAATGACACATTTCATACCATGCCATAAATCCAGCGATGATACTTACATAACTAATTTATTTTTCAATGAGGTTGTGAGATTGTATGGCTTTCCTGGAATTATAGTCTTGGCTTGCCTAGAAGTATAGTCTCAGACAGAGAAACCAAACTTGTGGGACACTTTTGGAGAACTATGTGGAAGAAGATGGGTACAAATATGTCCTTCAGTTCAGCATATCACCCTCAGATAGACAGACAGAATAAAGTGGTAAATCAGATTTTAGGGAATTTGATGAGGAGCTTGGTAATTGGACATCACAGTCAGTGGGATCAAATTCTGCCCCAAGTAGAGTTTTCTTATAATGATTCTCTGAACCTAAGCACTAGAAAAATTCCATTTCAAATAGTGTATGGGATGCATCCGAGAGGAATTTCAGAGTTGAGATATTTGAGACATGATGAGTTCCAAAGTGTAGGAGCAGAAGACTTTGTTGTAGAGATGCAGAAGCTTCATGACCAGATAAAGGGGCAACTACAGGATAACAGTCAAAAGTATAAGAGATGAATTGATCAGAAAATAAGAGAGGTTCATTTCGAAGTTGGATATCAAGTTTTATCCCATCTGAGGAAGGAAAGTTTCCATAGGGGAACATATAGCAAATTAAATATGAAGAAAATAGGACCATGTAGAGTTCTCAGGAAATTTGTTGGCAATGCTTATGAAATTGAGCTGCCAGAAGGTGTGGGAATATCACCCATATTCAATGTTGCAGACATGTACGCTTACATGATGGATGATACAGGAGAATCAAATGATCAGAAGGAGATCTAGTGGGAAAAGAAGAGTCCCACAATAGAAAATCCACAGATGGAGAAAATTATAGATCAAAGGATTGGTAAGAAGACCAGGAGAAAAACATGTTTTGAGTATTTGGTGAAGTGGAAAGATCACCCAGTAGAGGATTATAGTTGGGTAATTGACCCTGATATTCAGGAGCATGGAAAAATGGTGCAGGAGATCATGGACAATATTCCATGAATATTTTGTCCAGAGGAGTATGATGCAGGAGCATCACTATCAACAATTGAAGAGGCTGAGTGGAGGAAAACTCAACACCCAGCATGCACATTTCAAATCAATTTTGATCGCAAGGAGAGTGTGTCATTTCTATTTTGAAAGCATTGTAAATTAAATATTTTAAATGTTTTGGGGCAAGAGCCATCACATAAGGCCACTGAACATTATAATCATCTTAATTCTCTATAGGGTTGTACAGATTTCAAGCATCAATTCTTATCTAGTTTTTAAATTCTCATTCAATGTAATAGTCCTTAGTAGATGAATTTATTAACTATGATAGGATAGAACTAAGGTAGTTTGTGGGGAAGGATTGAGAAGAATCTCCGTGTATAAATATTTGTAACCGATGCCCAAATGAGGTTGCTGAATATTATTGTTATTGCTGCTATTTATTGTAGAGAGATGCAGAGAACTGTATGAGTCCATGTACATACTTTACTGAAGGAATACAAGCAGAGAGGTTTGATTCCAAATGTATGATGTTGTATTCATCTGAGTTCATTGAATAGATGTGATGTTTCTTTCTGTTTTATGTGTTTTATGTGCCTAAATATGCATTTCATGGTTAAGTGTATGAACCTTTAATGTTCAATAAGTTTCAATTATTTCTCTTATGAGAGCTCTGGTTCAAAAAGTGCATAGTGCCTGCAGGGTGTGTGAAGGCCGAGTCAATTTTGACTCAGAATCTCAGAAGAGATAACGTGAAACATTTCATAGGAAGTGGAAGGAGTGCACAGTCACTCAGTGGAGAGAAAAGTTTGAAGAAGACCCATGCAAGGTGTGCATCGGGCCAACACTTAGTAAAGGTGTTGAAGAAGTCTCAAGGAGGACGAATGCAAGGAGTGTGTAGGGAGATTTTCGAAAAAATATCTAATTCCAAATTCTTTCAGAGGTTCAGAGAACACAAGGAGTTTGCTAGAGGTCTAAAACACCTCAAGGAACAAAGCTCAGAAAGGATAGCAACCAAAATCCTTAAGGAGGAAGAATTTTGTTTGTTTTAAGGGTTGAATGGACGAGATTCGATCGAAAGGATCCAGAATCTCTCATCACCATCAGATCTAGGGAAGTATCACGAGGTTTAACTTTGTAAGTCATTAATACATCATGTATC
>ML878936.1:0-17107 GCA_009831015.1 Picea engelmannii
TCACCAATTTATATTATGGAAATATTCCCCTATGGACAGGTGAACTTTCCCTTGGATTACTGACCCCTATACCAAGACATAAACAATCATTTGGACACTACCATTCCTATAAACTCATTTTTCTTATCGAAAAAGAGAGGATAAGGTGAAGTAGGATGTACTTTGTTTATGACATTCCTCCTGGTTTCTCCTATCTGCATGCTTGATCCAACTTCTAGCTCAAATCAACACCTACAATGAACAACAAGAAACACGTGACTTCCTTCTACTCTAATGGATTAGGAAAAACAAATTCATCTATGCAAATCAAATTAAACATAGACAAACACATGAAACCACATACTTGAAGGAAATAGGACAAGTATATTAGATAAGAACTTCAAAAGGAACTTACAATATTCAGATGATGTTGTAGCAGCCTCTCCAAGTCCTCCTCGTCCAACCCTTGCTCGAAATATCCACAATCAAAATAAAAATGCTTTGTTGATTTTCTCCTCCTTTTCACCATGGGAATGCCTCCATTTATAGGCTTTGAGAGGCTCAACTACCTTGGGTATATTTGGAATTATTTGAGGATATGGCTCCAATTTTTATGATATCTTCCTTAAATGAAGCCCTGGAGTTAGATTCAAGCCAAACTAACCCACTCCATCCATAGTTGTCTTTAGAGGAAAGTGAGATTTCTTCCAATATTTCCTCAACCAAATTGGCGCTCCCTTAAAATGGACAACAAAGAACTGCAAAAAGTTACAAAGATGAGTAATTCCCTAAAAAAAACATTTTTTCTAGCTGTCATATGATGGGGCTTCTTCTTCTAACATGTTTTATGGGTTGTATCAAGTGTTTTCATGGTGTCATTTGAAATACAACATTTAGGAAAAGCGAATGCGACACTTATGACACTTGTGAAAAAAAATGTGGCACTTATGACACTTGCGACAATGAAAATGTAACACTGTCGAAGTGAGGAATTTTTATGTGTAACACTAAGTAACATTGAATCATAATTCTTTCTGAAAATAACATTATTTATTAGTTGATATTGTGTGGATTTTATTCTTAGAGCGTGTTTCTTTTTAAAATCCAAATGAGAAGGTGCAGTTCCATGAGTTAGACACAAAACTAAATTTGAATATTGTGAATCAAGAATATAAGGAGTAACACATACATGTTGTATATGTTTAGTGACCTTTAACTTATCCACATTTTCATATGTAGTATCAATGGTTTCAGTTAATAACTTGCATAAACCTTGACTTCATACAATTTTTGCAGGTTTTATCTCTAAATCATATTCTTGTAATGTTGTTACCCAATTTTCTCTTTTATCCCCTAAATATTTCTGAATGAGAAAAATTTTGACTGAGGGATGTGGAACTATTACTTTGGTATGATATTTGATAAGGAAAGGTATGAAATGTTTGATGGATTTGAAAACTGCATAAGCCTATTTTTCAACATCATAATAATTTAATTATGCTCCTTGTAATGACAAACTTTCAAAAGAAATAGGTACTTATATGTTTTGATCATTTTTCTAAGATAACATAGATGCGTAAGATTTTTTAGAAGCAAATGCATAACAAATTCCTTATCATAATTAGGAGAGATTAAATAAGGCGATTGAATGATCGCTTTCTTAATTATAGAATTTAAAGCCTCTTTTTTGATTGTATTCCACTTGAATAACATGTATTTTCTTATCATATGTTGCAAGGGTAAGACTGGTTCTATGAAATTAGGGATAAAACACTTCATAAAATTAATTTTTCCAAGGAAACATTGCATAGATTTTTTATTATGAGGCAAAGGAATTTCATAAATACTTTTAACTCTAGAAGGAACAATTTAAATTCCTTCTTTCGAAACTATAAATCCCAAAAGTTTACCTTCCTGAAGAGCAAAAAATGATTTTTTAGGATTCAAAGAAATTTCATACTTTTGACATCATTCAAAAACTTGTTTAAGATGAGAAATATGATATGAACATTTCTTAGAATAAATTGGTATGTCATCTAGATAAGCAACAATAGATTTATTGATCAAGCCATGGAAAGCAATATCCATAGCTTGTTGAAAAGTTTCACCCACGTTGACTAAACCAAAAGGCATCTTCTGATAAGCATAAGTTCCCCATTTAGTTCTAAAAGAATTTTTGATTCTATCATTAGGATGAACTAAGACTTGATTATATCCGTAAAATCTGTCTAAAAATGATATCAATTCATAACCTAAGACTGATTGGAGAATTTGCTCCATAGGAGGTAATGAAAAATTATCTTTTTTCAGAAGCTCTATTTAGGTTTCTGAAATCGATACAAATTTGGATGTCTCCATTATTTTTTCTTACTGGCACAAGATTTGATACCCATTTGGAATTCCATACTAGAAAAATGATTTTTTCTTTAAGCAGTTTATTAAGTTCATTTTTAATTTGGGTTTCGATATTAGGATGATTTTTTCTTAACTTTTGTTGTACTAGTTTTTCCTCTAAAAGCATAGGAATGGTGTGTTGAATTATATATGTATCAAAAATTTTTAGGTCATCATATGACCATGCAAAAACATCATTGTATTTCTTAAGAATCTTTATGAAAGTCATTCTTTCAAAAGGAGAAAAACCTAATCCAAGATTGACATTTTAAGAATTTTGTTATGTTCCCAGATTAATGAGTTCCACACTCATGTTAGAACTGCGTGTTTTACAATTTGTGGGTTTGTTAAATCTATCTTTTAAATCATAAAGATCTTCTAATTTTACAACAGATTTAGGAACAATATTTTCATATTTGATTTTATCCTTAGGAGAAGATTTGTTTAACTCAAGATCGTGTGACTCTTCATCAATGAAATCATTTTCATATGTTCCCTTTGAAGAGAGAAAGTTAATTATATCAACATCGTCATTAAAGACTCGCCAATTTGTTATTTTATCAGGAACAAAAGGTCTAAAAATTAATTCAACAGAGAATCTATCTGGAGAAAAATATTCAAGAGGAATCAGTCTAGAAGCTACATTTTCCAATAGATCTACACTAAAATTTTGCATTCTAGATATAGAAACAATATTAAATGAAAAAAAATTGCTACTGAGATCTTGAGCCAATTGTTGATAATGTTTCAAATGACTAGAAATACAATGAATTTGATTTTTTACCTGTTTAACGACGATTTCTGAATCACTGAAAACCAAGATGTCCTTCACATTCATGTCGATTTCCTTCTTTAGACCTTGAATTAACACTTCATATTCAGTGATGTTATTAGTACACTTGAATTCCAACCTGTAGGTCAACATAGTTTTTACACCATTAGGACTGATTAAAATGCAACCTACACCAGCTCCATCATTAGATTTAGATCCATCAAAATAAAATTTCCAAAATGGATAATTTAAAAAGTTATTAACAATATTATCTACAAAAATTAATACAACGGGAAAATCAGTTTGAGAAAAAATTTCAATCTATGAACTTTGATCCATATGTTGGAAAGGAGAAATCTTCGCATTAAAATTTCCAAAAGAAGAATCAGTAGAGTAATTCCAAAAAATTCTATTAGTAAATATGTTTCATATGTTTTTCCATCTAAATCTGTCACATTATGTTTCATATGTTTTTCCCTATTGACACAAATATGATTAGGTTTCCCATTATATGGAAGCAAAAGGTGAGACTAATCACTTTAGAAATATCCATGAAGTTTTTTATACCAATCTTGACTTAAAATTAATCCATAAGAATCTGGAATATCAACAACGATAATATCTATTATTTGAAAAAAATTAGAATTATATGATAATCTGATTAATACAGCCTTCAACTCTCCCAAAACTTTTACCCTTGTTCTATCTAATTGAACAATTTGAATAGATGATTCATGTGGTTGTGCATTGATCTGAAGGAAAACTAAATAAGACATTATATTTGAAGATGCACCTAAATCAACCAAACAATTATGCACATTTTTACTAAAAATTTCAGAAGTGAGGAGAAACAAAGGAGTATGTGACCTTGATCTTTCACCTATAAGAATTGAACCAATATGTACCTCAGAAGATAAAGTTTGAACTGTTGAAAGTTTTTCTTTATTTGTTGTTGTAGTAGATAATGAACTTGTCTTATCAAAAACTCCTAAAGCCTTTAATAAACTATGTCTTTGATATTTTAGTTTACTTAGTTCATAAAAGGAAATATTTTCTCTGGTCTTTTTCATATTTTCTATAATATCATAATCAATTTTTTCAGCAACCATAAGACTTTTTGATGCTGACTTGTTTTCTAAAGGCTGTGCATTTGAAGTATTTTCTGGTGGATTAGTATCAGAAATTGAAGATGTACTTTTACTTCAGGTTTGAGTAGAAAGAGATTCTTCGGTATCATATTCATAAAAAATTCCATTAATATTCCAAAACAAATTAATATCTTTAACTTCTTCATTATCCTCTCATTCTTCCTCATCAACATTAACTCCTTCTGAATTTTGGCCACCAGGTGGAATATGTGGATTCATTTTTTAAAATGACCTAAATGGTTTATTTGAAACTTCATCTTGTTTTCCTCTAACATCAACTATCTCATTTGCTAATGTTTTCATGACTTTCTGTAAATTTTCCGTATCAAAAACATATGTATCTTTATGTTCTTCTTTGATAATTTATTTCTTGGTTGTTATAGAAGATCTTGAATCTTCACTTGGATATTTACTTGCAATACTATATATTTCCTTTTCTACATCTAAAGCTTCCTGCATTGCTTCAGTGAAACTATTTTTACTTGCACGTTTAACAAACATAGCAATGCAAATTGGTAAAACAGAGGAATACAAGTTATTCTGAATGTCTAAACCAGGTTTGGATGTTTCAGAAATTTTATTGAGAAGTTTAAGGAGTATTTGATTGAAATATTTGATTTTATATTTAGGACCCATTCTAATTTTGTATAATTCTACTAATAAAATAGATGAAGACTCATCATTCTCGAATTTCCGAATGAATAAATCCTAAAAGGTATCCCAATTAGTAATGGAATTAGCTTGCAATGAGAAATACCAAGTAGAAGCTTCTCCTTAGAAAGTATATGGAAAAACTCTACACACAACGTCTTCATTCTCAACGTCTCTCAAATTAATATCTAACATAAATTTGTTGATATGATCATCAATAGTTTCTTTTGATTCTAGATTAAATTTTGGTAACCATTTATCTAGATATTTAGGTAAATCATGTTGATTTCCAAGAACATTCACTGCTCCCATAGTTCTCCATGGACTTCTCGATACTCCAGCCATAGTATTTGGTTAATGAGGAGGATATGGAGGAGGAGATGAAATAGGAGACATATGCAAAGGAGGATTTGAGGGAAGATTATTTCTAACAGTTTTAACTATGGTTTTTCTAATCTAGATAGGAACTTGGAAATGGATAGGTTTGATACCTAACCTCCATCTCTTTTCTCTTGTAATAACACCTAATTATTGGATAACAAAATATATATAATCATAAGATCCTTGATAAGTTTCTCCTTCATTTCTAAGATCTTCTATTCATTGTCTTATTTGTTGAAATTCTGGAGAACTAAGAAAACTAGAAGAAATGTCACTTACAATTCTTCGAATTGGAGATTCTAACTATGCAACAACAAAATATACTGTGGGTGAAGTCGATCTTCTTGAATAGTCTTTGATTTGTTTGTTGTTTTGGCCATTCATTATCAGATGGCTCTCCTTATAGCACCAAAATTTTGATAGTCAAATATGACCATGTTCAACATTCAAAATTTCGCCCTGTCAAGATCCCAATTGGATCCTTATTCATTGAAAATGATGAATCTAAATGGTTTAGGTCCAGTTACCTTTAACTATTCTAAACTAAACTATATATATATAATCACAAAAATTATATTTTCTATCAAATAAAAACTAAAATATAAATATATACATTTTTGAAAGTATGTACATTGAAAATCAATTCTAATTAAAATTGCTCCTACAAGAGGAGATTTTAATTTTTCCTTTTAAAATAAGAAATAATTCAAAAGAAACAAACTAAATCTATATAGAAAAATACAACTAAACTAGTCTATTTCCCGGGTCTAAATTCAAATAGTATATGAATTAAATTAACATAAACAGTATTCTAAAGATGTAAATCTTCAGAACACATGTTTGAATAAAACCACTGAGAATGAAATAATAAACCTGCTTAAATAATTAACACAAACTTATAATCAAAACAATAATTCATATACATAATCACAACTGAAATAATATATCAAATAAATGATGAAATTGATCTAATTTATTAATAGTAATCAACTAAATCAATTTTGATTACATCAATACATACTCCAAATAAGACTCTGATTTGAAAAATGAACATTCAGATATGAGTAATAGTGTTGAATATCGATTGTAATAATATTCAAAGTCACAAAAGATTCAATACAATGCTTCCAAAAAGAGACTTGTACAATAGTGCATAAGTTTCATTTTCTTTTTAAAAAACTAAACCCCCTCACAATTGTCTTTCCGTCTCTGTTTTATATTGAAGGAATTCAAAAATGAAAATTAACGTCCATAACCATAAAAAGTTATCCATTTAGAATGGGAAAATAACAAAATTGTTTAATTCCCCAAACTAAATGAACTAAGTACATGCAATAAATAACCGCTAACTGTTTAATTTTAAAATTCTGCCTGGAAAATAATTTTCCCATTTTTTGTATTCGTCTAGATCATCCCTTTTACACCTGTGAAACAAAAAAAAATGAAAATATTGGAATTAATAACAAACAAAACAAAAATTAGAGTTGCTACAAAATTTAAAATTCTTTAGCTACTCTTTTATTAACCATAATTAATGAAAATAAAAACTAAACTAAAAAAAAAAACGCTAAACTCATACCAATAAATAAGACATTTTTATCATTGAGTGTTACTGGGAACAACCTTAAATTCCAAATTAACGAAAAATTTAACTCTCGGTGAGTTAATGTTAACTGCTTCTTTCTTTTTATCCTATTTAGAACTTGGAACTTGTCTCCTCTGGCTATCGATCAAAGCTTTATTTTATGACCTAAAAAGTTGATTTTATAATTCCAAATCAAATATGTTTTCCTGTAGCACTGGAACAACTGAATAGTATTTGTCCTTACAGAAGGAAACCTCCAGATTGGAATCGGTTTTAGTTTTCTCCTTCTCTTTTTCTTCAACGACCTTTTCAATTGGTTCATGCGAAGAATTGTGATGTGGGGAGGATACTTCTTTATTTTTAACCAACTCTTCACCTGTAATCATATTTTCATTCGAGAGAAACCATGATTTCGGACCAGGAAATCTCCTTCACCCTTTTGGTATTAGACCAAAATTCCACTTTTAATGGAAATTTAGTCTCTCGGGCTATTAATTCTTCATCTATATGTAACGCCATATCCCCAATTCTAGCATGTTCACCATTGAAACTTTGTGCGAAAGCTTTGGTGACCTACTCATTGTATCCATTGAACATGCACAAAAATTCTAACCAACCAACCTTTTGAAAAGGCACAAAATAATATTCATGAGCTTCAATAAGCTCAACACTGGGTTCAATTATGGAAATCATTCCCATATTAACAATTTACCACACTATAGTTCAAAAAAATCTCATAGAATCCTAACAGACTCTCGCTTACACGTAAACGAAAACATAGCTTCAATACTTGAGTAAAAATCTTAATTCGAGGAAGAATCATCATATACAGGATTTGACTTAAGGTAATAATTCACAAATACAGTCATGCAACTCAACACTATACGTGGAGGAGAATCAGTGAAATTCATGAAAGGAGGACTGCTCATCTGCAGTTTGAAAGGACCCTGATTTAATTTCCCATTAAGTTCATTTAAACTTATGATGATTAGAATAGGCCTGATGTCCCACAACATAATATCAACCAGTTGTCATAGATCGTGGGTATCATGGTAATACACAGTTATGGTAAGCTAAGTAAGATTTTTAAAATCATGATCAAACATTGTTGGATCATAGGTTTATTGCTCAAGCGAAACATGTTAAAAAATTAAAACCAACAATCTAATCATAAACTGTAGTGTGTCAAATATTGTAGCTCGTATAGAATTTCATTCAAGGTGTGTAAGTGAGTAAAAATCATCAAGGATATGTGAATTAGAAACATTTGAAAGACAAAATATTTAATTAAAACCTTTATGAAATGAAAAAACATCCCAACAAGAAAATTTCATTAATGATTGAATGAAATTTCAAAGAACTTGGGGGTACGTCCAAAATTGACAAAACTAAAACCAATGTTTAAATAAAACAAATATATATATATATATCAAAATTGAAAAAAAAGAAGGGTCCCAAATTTATTTATAATACAGAATTTGGGAGGTTGTTATCTGCTACAATAGAGAGATATTCCTTGGACAAGGGAAGTATACAGTAGATATCTTGAGAAGATTCAAGATGGAGGACTATAAACCGATGGCTACGCCTATGGTTACCAATCTGAAGATGATTAACACTTCATATTCAAATTTGGTGGATCCCAGGATATATAGGAAGATGATAGGGTCCTTGATGTATTTGGTCAACACCAGGACATACATTTGTTTTGTTGTGAACACCTTGAGTCAGTTCATGGTGGATCCAAGGTAGGTCCATTGAAATGAATTAAAGCATGTGCTTAGGTACTTAAGAGGTATAGTGGAGTATGGATTGATATATCTTGGAGGATATGTAGTGGAGTTGAAGTGATATATAGATTCAGATTTGGAAGGCAGTGCAGTAGATAGAAATAGAACTTCAGGGTGTTTCTTCAACTTGGGATAATTTGTGATTACTTGGTTTAGCAGGAAGTAGACTTATGTAGCACTCAGTTTAGTAGAGAGAGAGTAGATGGCAATAAATATGGCTAGTTGTGAAGGCATTTGGCTCCACAAATTTATTACAGGTTTATTTGATAAGGAGTTGGAGCCTATGATGATATACTACAATAAGAAGAGTTGTATCAAACTCTCTGAGAATCCAATATTCGATGAAAGGTCCAAGCATATTGAGATTAGATATCACTTCATTTGAGATAGGATCCAAAATGGAGTTGTGAAGCTTCCGTATATTTCCACAGATGAGTAGGTTGAAAATATTTTGACTAATCCCTTAGATAAAGGGAAGTTTGTATTCTTCAGAGATAGACTTGGAGTGGTGCAGAATATCTTCCTAGATAAGAGGGAGTGTTGATGATAGTGGTAGCATCAGACAAGTATTTCCACATAGGTCTATTGATTCAGGAGCATCACCATCAACAATTGAAGAGGTCGAGTGGATGACAACTTAGCACCCAACATGTACATTTCAAATCAATTTTGATCCCAAAGAGAGTGTTTCATTTCTATTCTGAAAGCATTGTAAATTAAATCTTTTAAATGTTTTGAGGAAAGAGCCATCACATAAGGTTGTCAAAGACTGTAATCGTCTTAATTATCTGTAGGGTTGTACATATTTTGAGCATCAGTTCTCATCTAGTTTGTAAATGCTCATTCAATGTAATAGTCCTCAATAGATGAATGTATTAACTATGATAGGATAACACTAAGGTAGTCTAGAGGGAAGGCTCGAGAAGCCTCTATGTGTATAAATATATGTAACCGATGCCCAAATGAGGCTACTAAATATTATTTTTATTATTTCTATTTATTGTAGAGAGATGCAGAGAACTATATGAGTCCATGTACATAATTTGTTGAAGGAATGCAAACAAAGAGGTTTGATTCCAAATGTATGTTGTTGTATTCATCTGATTTCATTGAGTACATGTGATGTTTCTTTATTTTTTATGTTTTTTATGTGCTTGACTATGCATTTCATTGTTAATTGTGTGAACCTTTAATGTTCAATAAGTTTCAATTATTTCTCTTATGAGAGATCTGGTGCAAGGAGTTCACAGTGCCCGCAAGGTGTGCAAAGGTTGAGTCAAGTCTGACTCAGAAGCTAAGAAGAGATAATGTGAAACATTGTGGAGGAAGTGCAAGGAGTGCATAGTTGCTTAGTGGAGAGAAAATTTTGAAGAAGACACGTGCAAGGTGTGCGTCGGGCCAACACTTAGTTGAAGTGTTGAAGAAGTCTCAAGGAGGACAAATGCAAGGAGTGTGTAGGGAGATTTTCGAAAAAAACTCTAAGTCCAAATTCTTTCAGAGGTTCAAAGTATGCAAGGAGTGTGCTAGAGGTTTGAAACACCTCAAGGAACAAATCTCAGAAGGGATAGTGACCAAAATCCTTAAGGAGGAAGAAGTTAATTGTTTTAAGGGTCGAATAGACGAGCTCTGGTCGGAAGGATCCAGGATATCTCATCACCGTCAGATCTGGAGAAGTAGCATAAGGTTTAACTCTGTAAGTCGTTAAGACTTCACGTATCCAACATAAATTGTGTGTTGGACACAAAGGAGACAGAACCCCCAGAGTTTCGAATTCCAGAGTCGATATGAGCCATCACTCAGAGGAGGACACATGGAGGAAGGAGAGGTCCTTCGAAATTTTAGCATTTGGGAGATACAAGGGGTCGCATTGTGTGAATGTCCAAACTCCCGAAGCCCATTGTAAATCCAGGTCATCCATCATTTGAGACTAAGGGACCATCAATTTGGGACTTTTGTGGGTTCTCTAGTTTGACACTCTAGAGGTTTTAAAAGTGTTAAACATTTGGAACCCCAAAGACCAGAGTCCCAGAGTGAATCATGGTCATTGGTCAATGGGAAGGCGTGTTCCATTGATTTCTCATTGTGGGAGTTTGTCGGTCCGATGCTCTAGTGGAACGATGAAGTGGCACCTCAAAGAACCTCGAAGCCTGAAACCACGAAGTGGGGTATCAGTCATCGATCTAGTAGGAGAAGATGAGTCGTTCAATCTACTTTAGATTTCATCTCTCTGGGTGCACATTGTGTTGGGATGGGCAAACTTGTTGAAACCTGAATTCCCAAAAACAACCCACACCATATATTGGAGCAGATGTTGTGAGTTGTTGATACTTATTGTGGTTTGGCGCTCCGTCACTTCGGTGTTCAAAAGGATTAGAGTATTAATCTTTCGAGACTCCTGAAGTTGGATAGATTTGAAGTCCCAAATTCTTCGGATACTTGAGGTTTAGCCCATGGTTTTTCACCCACGGTCCTAGGTAGGGATTTCTAGTGCTCGGGGACCCCTGAAAAGTAGATTTTGCATTCGGAAAAGAAGGTTTAAGGCCTGTGTAGTGGATTTGAGGGCTCATAAGGAGCCTGTGAGTTTATTCAACTCTTGAATTCGATCGATCCTAGACCGAGAGGTTGCATGGGCCCTGGGAGTGGGTTGGGGTCTACATCAAGTGGTATCAGAGCCCGAATTTAACTCTGTTAGAAAAGGAAGATTCAAAACCATGCCGAAGAGGAGGCACAAAGAGAGAGAAGTGGAAAATGCATCCATGGGAAAAGAAATGAGGCAAATTTGTGCGATATTGGATGCCATGGAGACAATGCAGAGGAGAGCACCTAATTCTGGTGACATCAGCGAGGCCAAGAGTGAAGAAATGGAAGTATAAGGAGTTGTAAGAGAAGAAGATGTAGAGGAAATGTTTTTGAGAGTTGTTGTAAAAATGGGGGCCTGAGAAAAAATAGAAGTCCTGATGTATGAAGGAAACTTGGATGTTGAGGAGCTTCTAGATTAGATAAGTGATTCAGAAAAGTACTTCGATTATGAGGATATCGATGATGAAAATAAAGTGAAGCATGTTGTTACCAGATTGAAGGGACATGCAACACTATGGTGGGATGAACTGCAAGCCGACAGAAGATGCAAAGGTAAGTCCAAAATAAAAAGTTGATATAGGATGGTAACTAAGCTAAAATATAAATTCATATGCAAGGATTACCAGATAAATATGTTTACGAAGTTGTAGAACTTGAGAAAGAAGGGCTTGTAATTTGTCAGTGAAGGAGTACACTGAATAATTTTACAGACTGAACATCAAAGAAAGACATAGGGGGAGTGATGAAGAAAAAGTTTCCAGGTATATTAATGGCCTGGGATATGAAATCCAATATGAAATCAGTGTGATGGCGATGGGAATGGTGGAAGACGCCTATCAGGTGGCACTAAAAGCATAGGAGAAGCTGGCCAGAAAACAAATCCAACAAAACAGAGGAAAGAGTCCAAATAGAGGTAGAGGAACTGTCCAAGAGAAATTCCAGAAACCCAGAACTAAAGCTAGAAAGTATCACAGTCAGACTGAAAGAAGAGGAATTTCAAAAGGGGAAAAATATGGTGGCAGAAACTCTTTTTCTCTAGGAATAGGAAGAGGTAGAGGAGGAGAAGTGAAATGACATTCTTGTGAAAATATAGGGCATATGTATTGGGAATGTCCTAAGAGGAAGAAAGAAGGAGGTGGAGAAGATGACATTTCCAAAGCATGAAAGATGGATATAAGGGTAAAAGCAACAGAAGATGGGAAATCCCTCATGATGAGGAAGGTTCTCTTAAAACTAAAGAAAGAGGTGGAAGAGCCAATTCATAGAAACCGTTTATTCAGGACTTCATGCAAGAACAAATCCAGGGTATGAAAAGTAATCATAGACAGTGGGAGCACTCATAATATGGTATCCACGGAAATGGTGGAAAATATGGAGCTGGAGAGAACTGTACATTCAAACTTGTACAAGGTATCATGGATGCATAAGGGACACCAAGTCATGCTAAGTCGACAATGCAATGTTGAATTTAATATAGGAGATTATAAAGATGAAATTCTTTGTGATGTCATACCTATGGACATTTGCCCTGTTTTGTTGGGAATACCATGGAAATATGATAGAAATTTCATACATGATGGGTGAAAAAATACTTACATCCTTGAGAAGAATGGTCATACACATATGTTGTTTCCAATGGAGGATAAGAGAGTAAAGGAAGAAGCTATCCTAAGCATACTTCTCATGAATGGGAAGGAACTCTTGAAACAAGTCAACAAGGAACAAGAGATGAAGTTTGTTGTGGTGAGAAAGACCAGAGTCACCTTACAAGAACTTATGTGGATGATATGCCTATAGAGATTTAGTAATTGTTGGATAATTTTGTTGATATTTTGGTGGATGAGTTACCTCATTCTTTAACACCCATTAGGAGTATCAATCACCACATTGACCTTATTCCAGGAGCGAGTTTTCCAAATAAATCAGCATATAGGTTGACACCTCAAGAGAATGAAGAGGTCAATAATCAAGTCCAAGAGTTGTTGGATAAAGGTTTGGTCAGAAAAAGTTTGAGTCCATGTGCAATACCAACTATGTTAAGTCCAAAGAAAGATGGAGGTTGGAGAATGTGCACAGATTCTAGAGACACAAATAAGATCACCATCAGGTATAGATTCCCTTTACCCAGAATGGATGATTTGATGGATTGCTTGAGTGGAGAAAATTATTTTTCCAATATAGAGTTAAAGAGTGGCTATCATCAGATAAGAATGAGAGAGGGGGATGAATGGAAGACAACATTCAAGATGAATGAAGGTTTGTATGAATGACTTTTCATGCCATTTGGCTTGACGAATGCCCCAAGCACATTCATGAGATTGATGAATGAAGTACTCAAATATTTCATTGGTAAGTTTGTAATTGTGTATTTGGATGACATTTTAGTTTTTAGCAAGACTGAAGGGGAACATTTGAGACACTTGAATATGGTGTTGAGGAGGTTGCAGTAGGAGAATTTGTTGATAGATCTGAAAAAATGTTCTTTCATGAAGACATAACTCATATACTTGGATTTGTGATCTCTTCAAATGAATTGAAGATGGATCCATATAAGGTAAGAGAAATAAAAAAATGGTATTCTTCGAGAAGCATATTTGAGGTGAGGAGCTTCCATGGATTAGCGATTTTTTATAGAAAATTCATCAGGAAATTTAGTGGCATTTGTTCACCCATACTAGACACCATAAAGAAAAAGCATCGATCTTTTAATTGGACAACAGAAGCTGAAAAAAGATTCAAAGTATTAAAAGAGAAGATAACAGAATGATGGATTATGGTTCTGCCATATTTTAAGAAGACATTTCAAGTGAGATGTGATGTAAGTGGAGTAGCTATTGGTGCAGTATTGAGCCAAGACAATAATCATGTTTCTTATTTCAGTGAGAAGTTGAATGACACTAAGAGGAAGTACTCAATGTATGATAACGAGTTTTATGTTGTAATACAAGCTCTGAAAAAATTGAGGCATTATCTTATTCTGAAGGAGTTTATCTTGGACAATGACAATTAGGCTTTACAATTCATAACTAGAAAGGAGAAGTTGAACCAAAGATATTATAAAGGGGTAGAATTCATGCATAATTTTACTTTTGTTATTAAGCACATTAGTGGTAGCACTAACAAAGTTGTTGATGATTTGAGCAGGAGATGTTCTATTATGCAGGAATTTCAAGTGGAGACCTTAGGATTTGAACACCTTAAGGGAATGTATCATGAAGATCCATATTTTAAAGAGACTTACGAAGCATGTGAAAACCCTTTGATAAGGGACAAAAGTTAGTGGATAGAGTATTTAATCCAAAATTCACTGTTGTTCAAAGGAAGCCAACTATGTATTCCAAAATTCTCAATGAGAGACAACATATTGAAAGAAAAACATAGTGGAGGATTGGATGGACATTTCGTCCATGATAAAACTTATGAACAATTGAGTTATTCATACCATTGGCCAGACATGTTGTATGACATGAAGAAATGTTTGGAAAGATGTAGAGTCTTCCAATATGAAAAAGGGAAGCATCAGAACATTGGTCTGTATCAACCATTTCCTATTCCAGACAGGCCATGGGATTCCATAAGCATGGATTTTGTGTTGGGATTGCCAAGAACCCATACGGGGAGTGATTCCATATTTGTAGTGGCTGACATATTTTCAAAAATGACACATTTCATACCATGCCATAAATCCAGCGATGATACTTACATAACTAATTTATTTTTCAATGAGGTTGTGAGATTGTATGGCTTTCCTGGAATTATAGTCTTGGCTTGCCTAGAAGTATAGTCTCAGACAGAGAAACCAAACTTGTGGGACACTTTTGGAGAACTATGTGGAAGAAGATGGGTACAAATATGTCCTTCAGTTCAGCATATCACCCTCAGATAGACAGACAGAATAAAGTGGTAAATCAGATTTTAGGGAATTTGATGAGGAGCTTGGTAATTGGACATCACAGTCAGTGGGATCAAATTCTGCCCCAAGTAGAGTTTTCTTATAATGATTCTCTGAACCTAAGCACTAGAAAAATTCCATTTCAAATAGTGTATGGGATGCATCCGAGAGGAATTTCAGAGTTGAGATATTTGAGACATGATGAGTTCCAAAGTGTAGGAGCAGAAGACTTTGTTGTAGAGATGCAGAAGCTTCATGACCAGATAAAGGGGCAACTACAGGATAACAGTCAAAAGTATAAGAGATGAATTGATCAGAAAATAAGAGAGGTTCATTTCGAAGTTGGATATCAAGTTTTATCCCATCTGAGGAAGGAAAGTTTCCATAGGGGAACATATAGCAAATTAAATATGAAGAAAATAGGACCATGTAGAGTTCTCAGGAAATTTGTTGGCAATGCTTATGAAATTGAGCTGCCAGAAGGTGTGGGAATATCACCCATATTCAATGTTGCAGACATGTACGCTTACATGATGGATGATACAGGAGAATCAAATGATCAGAAGGAGATCTAGTGGGAAAAGAAGAGTCCCACAATAGAAAATCCACAGATGGAGAAAATTATAGATCAAAGGATTGGTAAGAAGACCAGGAGAAAAACATGTTTTGAGTATTTGGTGAAGTGGAAAGATCACCCAGTAGAGGATTATAGTTGGGTAATTGACCCTGATATTCAGGAGCATGGAAAAATGGTGCAGGAGATCATGGACAATATTCCATGAATATTTTGTCCAGAGGAGTATGATGCAGGAGCATCACTATCAACAATTGAAGAGGCTGAGTGGAGGAAAACTCAACACCCAGCATGCACATTTCAAATCAATTTTGATCGCAAGGAGAGTGTGTCATTTCTATTTTGAAAGCATTGTAAATTAAATATTTTAAATGTTTTGGGGCAAGAGCCATCACATAAGGCCACTGAACATTATAATCATCTTAATTCTCTATAGGGTTGTACAGATTTCAAGCATCAATTCTTATCTAGTTTTTAAATTCTCATTCAATGTAATAGTCCTTAGTAGATGAATTTATTAACTATGATAGGATAGAACTAAGGTAGTTTGTGGGGAAGGATTGAGAAGAATCTCCGTGTATAAATATTTGTAACCGATGCCCAAATGAGGTTGCTGAATATTATTGTTATTGCTGCTATTTATTGTAGAGAGATGCAGAGAACTGTATGAGTCCATGTACATACTTTACTGAAGGAATACAAGCAGAGAGGTTTGATTCCAAATGTATGATGTTGTATTCATCTGAGTTCATTGAATAGATGTGATGTTTCTTTCTGTTTTATGTGTTTTATGTGCCTAAATATGCATTTCATGGTTAAGTGTATGAACCTTTAATGTTCAATAAGTTTCAATTATTTCTCTTATGAGAGCTCTGGTTCAAAAAGTGCATAGTGCCTGCAGGGTGTGTGAAGGCCGAGTCAATTTTGACTCAGAATCTCAGAAGAGATAACGTGAAACATTTCATAGGAAGTGGAAGGAGTGCACAGTCACTCAGTGGAGAGAAAAGTTTGAAGAAGACCCATGCAAGGTGTGCATCGGGCCAACACTTAGTAAAGGTGTTGAAGAAGTCTCAAGGAGGACGAATGCAAGGAGTGTGTAGGGAGATTTTCGAAAAAATATCTAATTCCAAATTCTTTCAGAGGTTCAGAGAACACAAGGAGTTTGCTAGAGGTCTAAAACACCTCAAGGAACAAAGCTCAGAAAGGATAGCAACCAAAATCCTTAAGGAGGAAGAATTTTGTTTGTTTTAAGGGTTGAATGGACGAGATTCGATCGAAAGGATCCAGAATCTCTCATCACCATCAGATCTAGGGAAGTATCACGAGGTTTAACTTTGTAAGTCATTAATACATCATGTATC
>WSFP011475137.1:0-17106 GCA_009831015.1 Picea engelmannii
TAATCACACACAATTGTGAATTAACAACTAATATAAATTAGAATTTTGCTAGACAACCCATTAGTTGGGAGTTCACCAAATACTTGAGTCTACAACATGCTTCAGATGATTATAGATTAGAATTTTGAGAGACTACCCATACTTTAGAATCAAGTCTTTACAACTGAAATGCCTATACTTTAGACTCAAGTATTTATAGCTGAAATGCAGACAGAAAAGTTCACAGAAACGCCCAGGAAACAAATCCCTCTCCCTCACCTCCCAATCATGTACAACATTGTACATGTCAACCCTCTGCTCCTATTGTTGTTGCTTCTCTCTTAACTGACGTCTCTGCATGATTAGGAATATGGATGGTATTTTTTTTTTAATTTAACCCTTTTACAGTGCGCTAAATAACTAGCCACACTAGTGCATTGTTATTTACGTAGCGTACCAGAGTATTTTTTCCGAAAATCTTACCATGGTGTGCCATTGTTTGTGAGTAACCGTCCACATCGGTGCAATTGTTTAAGTAGTGCACTATTGTATATAAATTTTTTAAAAATAACACTGCCATGATGCACAAGTTTTTAGGGCAACTGTGTGCCCCAGTGCGTCATTATTTTTGTAGCGCACCATAGTATTTTTTTGTTTGTTTGAAATAACCCTACTATGGTGCGTTAGTTGTGCGGGAACCAGTGTGTCAGTTGTATAAAACACATCGGTGTGTCATTTGTATAAAACGCATTGGTGTGTCAGTTGTATAAAATGCACCAATGTGTTATATATTTATAAACGCACCGTACAAAAACATTCGCTAAAACCTCCGCCTGCTAGTATCCTTCGCTATAAATGGATTTTTGGGCTATTTTAATAGGGGCATCCACAAAACCCTCCACTAGAGGGTATTTTCCTTGTAGTGGAAGCCCTCAACAAGAGGAATGAAGAGACCTCATGAATATGATAAATCTGATTTAATAAGAATTTGGCACTCCATATGAATCTTAGAAATCCAAATTATGAGTTATGGTTAGTCCACGTGGAATCTTCTCCAAAGGGGTGGTTTGAAGTTAAAAAGAAAAAAAGGGAAAAAGGATGATCAAAGCTTGTTTTTCTTATTATCCATGACACACTTTCTTCGATTTTCTTGTTTAGGGGTGAATGCATATCTCTTTTGGCCCTATAATTTTGTTGATATTTAGTCTTTATATAAAACTAGTTGAAGATGATAATTTTCTATAGGACAAAAATTAAATCACCATGACAAATTGTTGGCTCATTCACGCTTGTGCACATCCTTCATAACGTTGGGGGGTTGAATACCTAGGGTTCGTTCATATTTTACCAACAAAAACTCCAAGGCATCGACATATCAATCCTTAGCCAAAGACTGAAGAAGGTCTCACCCGAGCCACCATTGATCCAGGTGGATATCGGTGGCCACCCACCTTTTCTGACTAGCTCAAAATAGTTTTCTGGCAATTTTGGCAATTTACTATTTTTAACAGTTTTAAACTTCTGGGGCCATTTTGAGGGCCCAAATGAAGGTTTTTTGAGATGGAGGTTCTCAATGATAGACAAAGGCATGATTGCGCACCCAAAATGAATCTCCTTGACAATACCTTTCCAACGAGCTATCACACGCCAAAAACAAAGATCGTATGCAAAAGTTACGACCCCGGGAAATTGATGTACTCACTTACCCAAATGGGGCCCACATGAATTTTGGCGCTTCATCTCCTAGGGTTAGGTTTTCGGATTTCTAGGGTTTTTGGAATTCTTGTTTATTGTAAAAAGGTCTTCAGAGCCTCATTGTAACCATCTTCTTGTGAATGCGAGTAACCGTCACATCTCTTCTTAGAGATAAGCTGCCACCATTCTAGCGAGTCTTTCACTCTGTATTTTTACAGTCTTTGTACATTTCTTTCATGAATAGAAATCATGTATTACTATATATCTATGTTTATGGTTGCATCTATGATACATTTATGTTATATTATTGAATATCTATGATATCTCCGTGCATTTCTTTATTATATCTCCACTCGCATTTCGTGCTGAAAATAATCCGGATCAACCATGAGGATCACAAATACCATATGGTCTTGTGTCGTTGATAAATGGCTAAGTACACAGAAATCCATCCGGGGTTGCATTCATATAATCCATTGAAAACTACTTAACAACTAACAATATACAGTGATAACACACACATTCAATTGACACATTATCACCACATCATAAGACCAAAATCATTGCAGCTTTATTATCTTCATTCCACCGTCCACAGACATACATTAAGCAAGTCATTAATTGACAACAACTGAGCCTTGTTCTCTTATACATTTTCCCATTGTTACATTACATAGCACCATGCAATTTTTTTCAGACTCTATAGATATGAAAGACTCAAACTTGCAACCAGAGACATTAAAAAACATAGGCTCAGAACAAGCACAAGGACATTGACTAACAACAACAACAAAAATACCCACAACCATCAACCATCAACCACCAACCAAATGACTAACTCTCTCTCTATTGTCATTTCTCCCTTTTATATACTTCTTGAATATGACACTTCAGTTTTTCCCCACTCTCTCCTCTAACTGCTAGTCCTGCACACTTTTGTCACCCGCATGCATTCCATGTATCCTCTTTGGAATCATGGAAATCTCAACTACCTTTCCAGTTCATCTTCTTACTGCTCAATGTCCCTTATGCCGCATGTAATAATCATTCGGGGAGATTTAATGAAGATTATTTTCTTGATTCCAACGTGCATGCATTGTCTTATTTATTTCTGGCGTGCATCACAAAACTTGGATTAATGTGCATTGACAAAACTTGAACTAGAGTGTATTAACAAAACTTGATATGGCACATGCACCTCCTCTCACCCCTTGCACAACTTCTTGAGCATGTGAAAAATGGAATGGGCATGCAAAAATTCATTTGTGCACGCAAGGATATTTACCCAAAACTTTGGGTGCCAACATGCCCCCACCACTTTTATTTGGCTTGTCCTCGAGCCAAGTGCCTCATGTAGTGACTGATGCAACAAACAAAAGTGTCTTCATGAGTTCTTCAATGAACTCCTTGAATCGGTGATCATGCTCATTGAGGTTTCCTTGAATTTCTTGGGTGATTTGAACAACCACATTTGCATCATCTATTGTGACCTAAGGAACTGTCAGATTCGTTGTTTCCATTTTCTCAATCAAGGGGTCGATAGCAACCTACGTGTTTGTTAACTGGGTATAAAAAATTAAGACCTTAACGATCACAATAGTGATTATATATGATATGATTTGCTGCTTATTCAGACTACAACAATCTCTTTCATTTTGAATGCAATAGCTCCCATTGCAGTCAGGCGCTTGCCTGGAGGTAGAGAGGCCAAGCTACTCTTTTTTTGTGCGACCTCAACCTCAACTGCACAAAATTTATCATTGATAGTAGTTAATTCTGGGGGAGTTTGTAAATGGTTCCATAAGGTGAAGTTATGATTGATCACCCCTAAAAATTCCTTCAATCTATTCATGCCATCCCGAATGAGTTCTTCAACTGTTGCAACCTTCTTCTGTAACTATGTCTCGTCCGGTGTTAGCTATTGAATTCACATGTGAAGTTTAGTATTATGAGATTCTAGGATATGAATAGACTTTGTAACCCATGTTGTATGACAAACCCATGAATAATCTTCGCCCAGGGCAATGAATACTTCAACGTGACTAGCTAGAGTGGCTTCATGTTGGGCCTTGTTTTCTTTATGCACGGTAACCTTAGTAAGATGTAAGGTATAGAGGTTTTGTCAGGAAGCATCAATGGCTTGTTTCATGCTTGATTCATGATGCAACTAGGGCCTAGTGTATGCATGGATTGAGAGTTCTTGGTCAAAATGAAGGCGTAATTGGGCATGCTCTTAGGTGATATTTTGGTTTCTCTCCCCAAGCTCGTAGAGCATAGTAGTGACAAATCCTTGCAAATAAATAGTAGGGATATGTGAAATGTTGAGATCTATATTGGACGATTCGGAGGGGATCATGGAAAGCATGATAACACTCAAAATTCCTCTTTGGATTTCTCCTAAAGCTGTAATAGTATGGTGGTCTTGTGGTGGAGATCCTGGTGTGGAAGGTACAACCAATTTTTGACATATGGTGTCAAACTTCTCCACCATATCATTTTGAAACATCACATGTATAGATAACTAAGCATGAATCTCCTTCATTAATTTGGCTACTTGTTGGCTAGGTGTTGGGGATCCAGTATTTAACTGCTTCATGGAAGTCATGTGTTAGAATTTACCTAAAATCTGGCTAGGAAAAACCTTCAACTAAACCAAAGGTGTTGGAACCTCTTGGTTGATTGGAGTCACAAGTGGTAAGGGTGGATAGTCCTCTTCTGTGTTGGTGTCAAGGTTGATAGGGGTCGGGACCTGAGTTTTAGAAGATTGTTTCTGATTCTTGGCTCCCTCATCTTCTGCTTTAGACCTGTTGCCACTCCGTGTGCACTCATCTGAATGGGGTGACCCAAAATTGTGTATCTTGGATGCAACAACCCCGTATCGAAGCCAGAAAACAACCATGACCCGCTTATGTTCCCATGACATCTTGGTTCTTACTTCAAATTTGTCTTGGACCTAAGAGAATGGAGGCTGGTATCTGATCAACCACACTACAACACCATCCACGATGTCCCTTTTCGTAATGAAAAAGGGAAGCCTGGATTCTGTATTATCCGTGGTTGCACAGGGAGAAATAAAAAAATGATGAAAATCGCATTTAAATTCAAGATAATCAACATACAAGTTGATAAGTCACTCCAGGATGGGGGCCCTCTCATTGGAGGCCATGATTAATTCTATGAACCACTTTTGGAAGGATTTAGTGAGGTCTGTTTGGACTTCAAAATTTTTGGAGTGATGGAGAGTTAAGAACTAGGGGGCAATGAACAAGGGGGCGGATTTCGTGTTTGCTTCATGTTACCATGGTGGTTTCCACAACACCATACCCAACAAAAGGTTGAACCAACTGTAATGAAACTCTTTACCCCAATCCCAAGCATCAAGGTAGTATATGATAAACTCATCTAGAAAGTATTGAGCCCAAACCATCTAAGTCCCCCAAACACACCACTCCACAATGAGGACCACCCCGAGAGTGCATTCATCTTTTTGACATTTGTGAATGAGATTGCAAGACAATAATTGTGTGGTGAATCATACTATTGGATTATTAATTTCTAGGATTACAGCCCCACACTTCCCCATGTGTGTGTCAAATCAAGAATAAACCTCCTCCTGAACCACATCTTTTTCTTTGAGGGTATCCATTGGATCCTCGCTAGAAGTGGGAAGGCCTGAAATCTAGTGCATCGTGTTCTAATTGATAGGGTAGGGTTGTTCCAACCATATGTACCCCCCATGCATTATAGTGAGGAGGAAGTAGACACATGCCTGAACGACTGGGCCACGACCGAAATGAGGACATTTGAGCAATGTGAGAATGCTAAATTTCCTTAAGAGATTCACCCATTCCTGAGTCACCACTCTCTTGATACCATACTCTTTCTGGATGAACTTTGTATATTTATTGAACTGTAGCTCAGAAAAATGATTGGGGTCCTTGAAATTATAATCGACACATTTGAGTAGAGGGACCTTCTCAAACGTTGCCCCTTCAAACTATACACGGCATGGCATCACAAGATCTAGAATTGAATGTTCCTTCATGGCCTTAGAATTTGTTCATGCGTGGGGTTTTCTTGAAGATGCCATGCCAGATTTGGTGATTGTTTTATGAAATCCCACAATCAATCGAGACTTCAACTATAGAAGTGGATTTATCCATTGGATAACTACCAGGGTTGTGCACTTTTTCTCTCCACCAACTTGCTAAGATCGAAATGGAAGAACATTCTTAGAAATTGGTGAAGAAGTAATGACCTATAACACTCCACTCATCCTCAGTATAATGAAACTATAATGGTGCCTGACGTTCATTGAATGTGTAGTTATTGTCCAGTCCCTTTCGTGAGCTGGTTGGTACCACCTTCCATCCTAGTTGTTGAAGATGTAGTGCTGGACATCGATCATTCGTTGTAGCCTTAATGCCGAGATTTCCACCATCCATCAAAATTAAATCCTCCCTTATTCTAAATCAAGCAAATCATCCTCCTGTCAGTGACATTAATGACCCCATTTTCCCAAAATTGGATGAACTTGACGTGTTGTAACTACATGTCATATAGACCGTTAATATCACAAATATTTTTCCGCTGATGAATATTGCAGGATAATGATGGCATAGATGACTCTTTGCATGCATGAATATTATTCTCAAGGGGCACTATGCATGCTTCCTGTGCACCCCTACACCATTTTACCCTTGGTTAACTAGTTGCAATCACCCCTGGTAGGTTGCGATGCTTCTTCACACATGTACATCCAGTCAGTTTTCTCCCTTGAGGAACTGGACTTGGCCCTTCTAGATCTGGTGGCATCCACTGACTACCCACTACTTCCTTACTCCTATGTAGCTCATATTTTTTCTCAATGGGGTTGAGTGGGATTGAATGGTTGGATGTTATTTCTATTGCAACATAGGGAGTAGCCATCTCTATCCTCTGTGCACGTGGATCTCTTACTTGCCCAGTAGAGAACCAGGGAACCGAGCAGACAAAGTTCTTTATCGGTGGCATGCACTAGGCCTTTAGGTATCGATTGTGTGCCCCACGTCGCTACTTGGATGCCCAACTCCTTTCACAAGAACACATATACTGATGGATATCCACTCCTAGCCTAAACCTTTCTCTTAGTAGGCTCTCCACAACTTCCCATTCTCGAAAACATTCTTGATGCGCAACCCACCATTGTGCAGGTATTCATATTAACATTGTATTGAGGGAACATACCTGGTTGTATTCATAAATGTGTTGCATCCATGCAATAAACACATCCACTAGATTCGACCCATCGAACCGATATGATCCAAATTATTATTTGCGCACTTTGGTGGTAATACTCACACATTTATTTGTCAAAAATTCATAAATCTTGTTCTACCACCTTTCCATGGTGTCATCTGAATCAGTGTCATATGAATTCATGCTCCTCCATATCAGTTCCCCATCTACCATGGGATTGACATAATATTCCATGCACGCCATGATCTTGTATATATTCTCAATAATTGAGCTCTGCACATCCTCATCTATCGACTCATTGTACCTGCCCCCTTCATTAGGATCCAAAGCTGCAATTACACATAGGGTATAAATCTAAAATGACATATGGTGATTCTTCAGATTCAACACCGCATTATTATCAAAGTCCCAATCAATGCCAAGTAGTGTAGGGAAGGTATCACAATAATCCATAATCTATATCACTTCAAAATCATCCTTCGTCTTCACACCTTATATGTTTACTTTGAATTGCTCCAATCA
Organism: Picea engelmannii; assembly: GCA_009831015.1. Taxonomy (NCBI): domain Eukaryota; kingdom Viridiplantae; phylum Streptophyta; class Pinopsida; order Pinales; family Pinaceae; genus Picea; species Picea engelmannii. The sequence continues at coordinate 7,435 of WSFP011475137.1, forward strand.
ACCTATAAGATATATCCTGTATTTGTTCACTAACTGCAACTAAATGGGAGACCAAACCAAGCTCAATTTACCCATCAATTCCCATGACTTCTTTGACAAGATGTTCACATTGAAACCCAAATCCAACATGACCCCGTCAATTTGATAAATACTGAGTTCAACTGCCATCTTGAACTCTCTTCCTCTTCTCTTCTGCTTATTGACCTGACATAGATCCCTTTCTGGTAGGGGGGATGATATAGCTCTCTCTATCCCTTCTTCCCCCATGTAGTTGGTTAACATTTGCATCAACTTTCATGCAACATCAAGATCACTTAAAAATCTCAAACAACAACATAAGAATTTACTTACTTGATCCTTAGTTTATGTTTCATGACCCAAGTTTCAAAGTGCTTATTCTCGCACAATGCACTTCAACTTCTCATGCACATGTTCCTTGATTTCCATTTTTTCAACATGTCGCAACTCCTCCTATCTAAATGCTTCTTCTAGCGACCTCTACGTCGCACACTATATTTATTCATGCACATGAGCTTCCTCCAACGACCTTTACGTGGCACACTGCAATTCTCCATGGACGTGAGCCTATTCCAAAGACCTCGGTGTCACTCGTTGTACTTCCTCGTGGATACGAGCCTCCTCAAGAAAAATCTATGTCACATGTTGCGGCTCTTCTCGTGCTCTTTATTCCTCTATGACCCTTTTTGTGTCGCATAGAAACTACTTCTATTGGGAAACATCAAACTTAAGAGGGGGTTGCATTGCCTTTCTTATCTTCCCCTCCGATATTTGACCCGAGATTTTACCATGCTCAAAGTCCATTCCTGTTTTTTCTCCGCCTCAGCTTATCACCCGTACATCAATTTCATCATCCTTTTTCAGATTCATGTTCGACTCTGCAGTCACCATATTGAAATGTGCCTTCTTCTCTTCCCACTCCTTCATTAAGTCAATACAATCCTCTGTAACATGCACAAGGTTGTAGCAGTACCCACAAAGAGCGTGCAGTTTGGTACAAAATATTGACACATGACCAATCTCTCCATAGTTAAAACAAGTGGGGGGTCTACCTCCCCCTTCTCCATATCCTCGTCCACAACCTCATCCATATCCGCCTCTAGGACCTCCCTGATATCCACCTCTATCAACACCGTCACGATCACCACCTTTATGTTCCTCTTGAACCAATAATACATCGATGGTATGGTCTTGCATCAACTAGAGTGATCGACAATTGTTCACATCATGTCCCATGGACTTGAAAAATTCACAGAATGGAGTATGATGCGTCTTATGATATTTTTCCAGTGTTGGGAAGCGGGGTGGTACATGGCCCCACTGCATGCAAATTTCACACCACTCTGCTTGAGTTCCAACCGGAAATGGACTAGGTACACCCATTGCCATATAGTTTCCTAGTGTAGGACATTCATCTCTATGATGCCCCTTTGACCTACATGTTTTTCACCATACATGCTCATGCATGTGTTTTGTATTTTCCATATCTTGCAATTGCATCGTCAGGTTGGCCAACTAAGATCGTACCTACACCAAATATGTCGATCTCTCTCCTCCTTCGGGTGTAGCCTCCATGCGCATTGCAATCTCCACCACTTATTCTTGAGTAGTCACCTTCTACTGAGTAAGTGGGACTCGAATATGGGGAAGCAACCCTACAATGAATCATTCTTTATGTTGCATGTCCTGGATCTGGAACATCAACCTATCTAGAAAAATCTTGAACCATTGGTCATAATCCCACATGGTTTCTCCTGGTTTTTGCTTAATATCCTTAATCTCTATAATGAATTGAGATGCTGACTTAGGATTTTGGAATTCCTTAAGTATATCTCTCTTTATCTTTATTAGGGACCACATCTATCCCGATGGCGCAGTGGCATTGCACTTCATATACCATGTCAGGGCTCTATCCCTAAATGTGGTCTCTAGCTGCGCAATCTTCGATGCCTCATATACAATCCTCTTCACATACCATATTGACTCATAGGTGAACCAATGTTTCTATGCATCATCTATACCCGTTCCATGGAACATGGGTAACCTCAAGGTACTATCCTGATTTTCCATCCTTAATCTTGAACTATGTCCTACGAACTAACTGTTGGATTTCTAGGATCTTGGTACCGATACTCTTCCTGGTGAAGTAGCACTACCTTTCTCTTTTTATTCAATTGTCGCTTCCCTTCTTTCTTCTCCTACTCTTGTTTCTACTCCAATTGCCTTGATGCTTGTTTTTTTTCTTCTTGGATACAAATACACAAGGGGGGTGGTTCAATGAGGGGGTAACTCCATCTTCTTCTAACATTTCTTGTGAGGAAACCCATAGAGTTTCCTACCCATAGCTGCACAAGACCACCCACTATTGCTAACTTTTCTACCCCGCCACTAGTGTGTTGAATCATAAAATTGCCAACTAGCTCACCAAGCATACAATTAATTGCAATGCACTATTCTTAAAAAAATATTATTATCTACTATTATAAATACTAAACTATAGGTGGGACACCCTAGTAAAAATAAAGAAAATTGACACCCCCTTGTTATAAAAGTTAATGATATCACTTGATTTTACTACGGTCATTGGAGGCATCTCACTGCATCAGTAAATATTGATTAAGGAATCTCTAGATGTGATGTTTTTTTTTTTAAAGAGATAACATAGTTGACTGCATTGGGTATTAATAAGAAGAAGAATGACATCCATGACACATTATACACATGAAAATAGTTGTTGTTTTATTGCATCATTAAAAGATTGGTGTCATGTCAAGGTTCACATAGCATACATAGGTTAAATGTGTAAGTAATATGGTGGTACTTTTTGGGTTGTATCACAATGAATCAACGTAAAGTGATATTCAACAACTTAGCATAACCTTGCATGTCATATAAAGTATCAAGCTCTCATATTTTATAGTAAAAGGTGGCACGGTGAAGTTTAGATGTTGGAAATTATTTTCAACAAAGCACATATGATACATATTGGTTTCGTTTCACATAATACTACCACTTGGACTTGATTTTGACGTTAACTATGATATATATCTCATGTCGCATCATCTGCCTAGCAACAAATACCGTTTTAATTTTTGAAGGAGGAAGGTTGGTATATTTCGACCACCATTTGATATGAAATTAAATTGTTTTTGATATTTATATTGGGCATGTGATTTGTTGCACAATTGGCATGCTATATTGCATTATTATTGGTTATATTTTCTAGTGGAATGGTGATCTGGAAAGGGAGTTAATGTTTTGGCGATGTGAGGTCTCATGCATTGAATGAACAGACACGGGCTTTGCTGGAATGATGTTCAATACTGAGATGGGGGGGTGAATCAATCTTGTTTATTTTTCACAAATTAAATTAATTCTTCAATTGTTAATTAATGAACCATAACAATTTATAAACAAGAATGTACAAAACTTTGAATTTTAAATGTAACAATCATACATATTATATTTCATTTACAAGTTACAGTTTGTAAGAGACACCAATATCACTTCTTTTGAGCACGAACTCAAGGAGACACCAATCCCCTATTTTCAAGCACCAAATCCCTGTTGATTAGGCTCCAACTTGTATAGGACTCCCATCCTCTTTTTTTTCAAGCACCAACTTGAGGAAGTTACAACTCCCTGTTTCATGCTTCAACCTATAGAGGACTCCAATCCTCCCTTGCTCCTCCCTTCCACCCTCACTTCAAGATAATGTTTAAAAATTCTTCCTTGGAGTCTTCCTTTGTTTATATCTTCTGAATTAGACCACAAAGACACTTTCTTATCACCATATATTCATGTTTATATAATATTCCAACAGGTGTGAAATTGAACCATTGTGTCCTTCATACATAACAATGCACCTCTTCATTTTGTTTAACAACAAGTAATATTTGTCCTTTAACTTAGAATTAATATCTTCCTATATTATTATTCATACATTATCATGAAAGCTCTTCAATTTTGTAAGAGGGCTAATTTGTCATCATAATTATGTTGATCAAAATTTTAAGAGTCGATCACATGTATGGATCAACTTGGTTATTTCGATCCCACACTTTCGTTGCATCCTCATTTCTCAATAGATCAGAATCAAGCTTTTACTCCACTATCTGGTGCATTTTCCTGTACCTGAAATTGACAGGTGCTAGCTTGTGACTCCATTTTTTTTCCATATGATCAAAATGTTGTGACCAACAATTGGATACATAAGGCAGGCAATTTGTTTTATGTTTTATCCCGTAGGCACTTCATTTCACCAAGTGACCATATATCATGACCAGATGTTAACCAAATTGGCCCTTTAACTCATCACCACTTTACATATGACCTCGACTTGTGACAGAGGGCACCCACCCACACACATTATCCAGACACTTAACCAAATCAATGGTTGAGTTATGAAATTTGTCATAATTGTTTTTTGTGTCCTCATCTATTTTGACTTTGGTCAATATTCAACATAACATGAAATAATGAGGGTCATCTGATATTGATCAACAGTGGAATCGAAATAATATAAAGTGGTTTTGATAAAATATTTGGATCCGAGTTTGTTTTGACTCTAATAAACTGCCAACCAACCCCAAAATTATTTTCGACCGTTCGATCCAATCGACGGTGGACTCAAAAATTACAAAGTTTGATTTGAATTACACCTTCGGGTCCTGGCTTAGAAATTAATGATCGTTCTAGTTCAATATGAAAAATAAATTCGAGCAATACGATCGTACTCTCAATCTGATCTGAAGATCAATGTTGATTTCTAATCTTCATGATTCCTATATCTTGGTCTAGTGATCTAATGATCACAGCGAAATTATGATGATTAGATGGGAATTAATTCACCAATTTTCAATAATTTCCATTTGATTCGGAAGTAGAATCATATATTATTTGTCTCGACAGTAATGGATGTAGATGAATTATATTTTGGCACTTAAGTTGACAGACTTAGTGGAGTAGATATAAAAACAGTTTGAGATATGGCCTGGAGGGAAATTGTTAATCCTTGTCACATATCAAAGTATTAAACCTTGTGTCTGTTTTTATAATAGCACAAACACAATGATACGAGGAATCAATTTGTGCCAACATTGTATTCACTGTTTTAGTAGATTGTAAAGACATAGGAATAATACTAGACAACATTTAATTGTAAAATTCTTCCATGATATCTTCAAGGATGAACAATATACTTTTTTCTTGAACATTGATGTGAATACATGAACATTAATCAAGCTCTCAACATGGACAAAGTTGTAGACCATGTTAATGACCCCGTTTTGACATCAATTATACTTCATATCCAAAAAATTTCCTCAATACCATATTATCCCTCTTTTGACATTCATGTCAACTTCATAACATTATGTTCAATATTGAGCATATTGACCTCCTTTGACATCAATGCCAACACCATGTCCAACAATATTTTTGTTGGGGTTACCACCTTGAACATTTCAACATTTTCATTCTGTTGGTCTTGGAATTACCACATATTCTAGTTCTTCTTCTAGTGCTGGTCAATCTTGTTCTTCACAAACTTCTTCCTCTTATTTAATTGGAAATATATTTAGTCATCAAATTCCAGTTCAATCTACCACTAATCCAGCCAAAGTAATCAAGAAATTCGGTTTATTTCAGTTTGCGGAAGACGCCACAACTACACCATGGCATGTGTTCTCACCTCCAGATATTTCTCTAGCCACTAATCCCCTTCCCAAATCCAAATATCATTTGCCAATTTTTTTCAGGAAATGACACCATTTATACTAAAGAACATCTTAGTGCATTTTCTAATGCATGCCACAATATAGGAGCAAATGATAATGATACATGTATGTGATTATTCGTTAATTCTCTAGAAGGGAAAGCTACTTCTAATTTTTTTGAATTGCCTCCTAAAGTCTTTTCAACTTGGGATGAGTTAGTTTACTGGTTTAAATCAACATATGGGCAACCCAATAATCCAACAAATTTGTTAATGGATTACAATAACATTGCTTTTACAAATGGTGAAACCATTAAATCTTTCAATCTTAGATTCACCAAATTGTACAATCAAATCCTAGAAATGATCTATCCTCATAATCAAGTTGCTTACATTCAATAAACACTATAGTTGTGACAACAATCCTTTAATAGTGGCCTTAATTGCTACATTACAAGTAAAACCTATAGTTGTGACAACAATCCTTGAAAGGTTCTATTACTGCTAGATACAATGAATACTTGGTAACATGTGAGTACTATTGATATAAATGCTTATTGTACTTGTTTGCAAGATGAACTAACATCTCCTCTAGGAGATACTTCATGTTTTTCTTCCAGGCAAGTCACCTTGGTAATAATATGTTGATTACCATGAAATTGTCTTTTATTCTTGTTAACATAGATATGTTCTTATGAAAATGCTATTATATTGGAAATGTTTTTTCTCTTATTTCTCTTGTCCCGGGTAGGTTATCTTGTAAATTCCATGGAGGTTACCATGGAAATTTTGTTGTTCTTGTTTTCTTGTTCCAGGCAGGTTACCATGGAAGAATGATTGGTCACAACACTGGAAGAGTGGTGTTCCTATTTATTATTATTTCATTTTTATTTTGGTTCTTGTTCCAAGTAGGTCACAAGTGATAGCTCTGAGAAGGAGCTACTGTGATGATTGTTCTTGTTCTTGTTTTTTATTATTATTATAAGAGTATTATTCTTGTCTATTGTTTTCCCTTGTTGTTGGTCTTGTTCTAGGCAGGTCACAGGTGATAACTATGAGGGGAGCTATAGTGACTGTTGCAGGAGGAAACATATTAGATGGTCTTTAGTTTGAGACATGGAGAAGACTGTCAAGATAAGAATTTGTATACATGACCATATACATCCATGAATCGAAGAGGATGAAGTTAAAACCTTCTAGCAAGAAGGGTACTTTTGCGAGATACATATTATCTCATATGGATATTTATTTTAAGGATCAGATGGCTCCAAATATGACTGAACAAATCCCTCTAGTGCAGTTTATCACTCTTCAGATCATCAGGAAGAGTTAGTAGATCCAAAAGGGCCTACCCAGAATCATTGCAGTAACTAGGAAGAGACCAACATGGTCCCATGACACTTTGTAGGATGCACAGATATATAGCATTGATGATCCATATCATGAGGAGAAGATATCTCCACTAGTGGTGAGGTAGGTGGCCCCACCAAGTACCATCTCAGAAGGAGATAGAGTTCAGAGGAATTCAACCCTCACAAGCCAATAGGGAGGAGAAGCCTCCCTAGAACCATTCATAGGAGACTTCAAAGGAAATCATCACATACAAAGGGAAAAGATGGCTCTAAAGATTATAGAGACTCAGAGGGAGTCAAGCTTCAGAGGGAGCATGAAGAATAAGAGTGAGCATGATTTCAGAGAGAGTCAATGGATTAGATACTTTCATTCATAAAGTATTCCTCCTCGTATTCAAATGGAAGAGAGAGATGTCTTCCAGGACTAGTAAACAGATGCCATGAGTTGAGGAGGCTAGATCATAGCTTCAGAGACTTATAGGAGATTTGAGATCTCCTAGAGGATTACCTTGCTTCAGTATACTTTACTACAGTGACAGAGGATAAAGACAGTCAAAAGGACTAGGATATGAATATTTTTCCTTGAGACTAGAAAGGAAGTCAATGGTGACTTCCAAATTAATCTACATGATCAAACATGCTACTGATGGCAACATAGAGATGTACAAATCCTGAATTGTGGACATTCTCCCAACAAGAGGGAGAAGATTACGATGAGACACTTGCTCCAATAGTCAGAAGAATTATACATAGAGAAACCACAAGATACATGAGAATGAGCCTCATGTCTACAAATTGAAGAAATTTTTGTATGGGCCTAAGAAGACACCAAGGGAATGATATGCCATATCATACATTTTCTTGATGAGCTTGGGCTTTACCAATAGTAAAGAAGATTCAAACCTTTACTACAAGGCTGTGGATGGTGGATCGATGATATTAATGTTATATGTGGATGACCTGTTTCTAACAGGAGATGAGAAGATCATCACTTAAAGTAAGAGGAAGCTTGCTATATAATTCGAGATGATAGACCTAGGTATGTTGCATTATTTCTCAGGTCTAGAAGTGTTTTAGAAACTTGATGAGATTTTCCCGTGCCAAGGAAAAGATGTTGTAGAGATTATGAAATTCAAAATGATGGATTGTAAAGCCATGCCTACATGGATGGTGACAAATCTAAATTTATTGAGTGATACATCTTCAGAGACAGTGGATGCCACCATGTATAGACAAATGATTGGCTCGTTGATGTATTTAACGAACACAAGGCCAGATATATATTTTGTGGTGAACACATTGAGTCAGTATATGGTTGAGCCGAGAAGTGTTCACTTGGTTGCAACAAAATATGTGTTGAGGTACCTGAAGGGTATAATTGATTATGGACTTAGATATACTTCAGATCGTGAGATAAGCCTACAAGGCTTTACTGATTCATATTGGGTCGGTAGTGTTGTAGAACAAAAGAGTACATCTAAATGTTGCTTCAGTATGGGATCAACTATGATCTCATGGTTCAGTAGGAAACATACTAGTGTGGCACTCAGTATAACTGAGGCAGAGTATATAGTAGCTTGTTCATCTAACAACAAAGTAGTGTGGCTTTGAAATCTACTTACATGATTGTTTGATCTCGAGTTAGAGGAGACATGTATCTGGTGTGACAACTAGAGTTGTGTAAATTTGACAGAGAACTCGATGTTTCATGACAAGCCCAAGCATATCGAGATTAGGAACCATTATATCAAAGAAACGGTACAGAGGGGAGTAGTGAAGCTCCAGTATGTCGCTATAGATGAGCAGATATCTAATGTGTTGACCAAGCCTCCATCGAGAGTGAAGTTTGTGTACTTTAGAGACAAGTTTGGTGTGGTCCAAGAGGACTTCCCTAGGTAGCGAGAAGTATTGTGTTATCCAGATAGCGAGAATTTTCCCCCATGCAATGGGAAGTGTTGTGTTCCCCAGGTAGCGGGAAGTGTTGTGGAAGTGTGATGGATTACATATGTGATTCTAGTGGACAGTAGGTGATTCATGATCAGGAACTAACTATGGCACCAGTTAAAGTGGTGTGTATGACTACTCCAGTGAAAAACTCTAGTACACCGAGTTACTGCTACTCCAGTGAAATAGTCTAGTACGCATAGGGATACTCCAGTAAAAAAGTCTGGTATGTCAAGTTATTGCTACTCTAGTGAAATAGTTTGGTACGTAGAGGGCTACTCCAGTGAAAAAGTATGGTACACCAAGTTACTACTACTCCAGTGAAAAAGTCTGGTACGCCAAGTTACTGCTACTCGAATGAAAAATTATGGTATGAAAAATTCTACTCCAGTGAAATAGTCTGGTACGCGTGTTACTCATTGTGGCACTAGTCAGCATGACCTCACATAAGATCAGCAGATTCCATGCGTTCAGGAATGATTAGTTACCCAAATTTTCAAGGCGGTGGGCCAACCTATGTGGTTGGAGGTGTTTCCTAGCCTTGGGTTAGATGGGTAGTGTGTGTGCACTACATCGCTTAATCCTTGTGATTAGATTCCTGGTCACTGTGGACCAGTTTCCTGGTGTGCCAACCAAAGGTTA
>ML878937.1:0-11429 GCA_009831015.1 Picea engelmannii
ATATCTAGTTGGGAATACAACATTTTATTTATGTATCTACATGTGACATCAAGATTAAAGAGAAGAAAATTAGAAAAAATAATTTGCCATTGCATTGAAAAGTTATACATTTCATAAATATTCCAATGAGTATATAAAAATGTAATGATCCTCCTTGCTACGTCTACAAACCTCTTCGCTCAAGTGCAATTTTTTTTTTTTTAAAGGTGTGTGCGCACGTGTACAAAGAACTACATATAATCGACTCTGCGTCGCCACCCGACGACGACCATGACGCATGCACTGCAACCACAACTTAACGACATAAGTGTGTGTGCAATGAAATCATATTTATTTTAATTCAAGCTGCAAGGGTAGTTATCTACTTCACGTCAAGGTGCAAACTTATTCATTCATTAAACTCAACTGTTGCTAACCAATTTTGTGGCGGAAGAAGTAACTATGCCCAAGACCTGCCCTACATATCATGATGCAACTAAAAATTGTTGAAATTCTGGAGCAAGGTAATCAATCACAAAATAAGCCTCTCCCCCTTATAATTTCATGGTGCATACATTCCAATATGTCCATACCATTCCCTCATACTTCCGCATTTCTAAGGCGCAAGAGTAACTTGCTTGTTTTAAGAACACTAGGAGAATAAAAACAAAATCAACATGCTTCTCCTTTAATCCTAACATAGTACAACTAACCATGAATTCAAGACGCAACGAAAAAAAAGCTACCTGACCAAGACTCCAACAGTTATCCGATCACCTCCCAGAGTTGATGATATTCTTAATATCGTGCACCTAAATATTTAAGACATGGTTAAGGTAGAAGGACATACAAAGCTTTCCCAACTACTAACCACAAGATTCTTCCTTTTGTTTAAATGAGTCAACTGGGCAAGGCCTAGGTCTAATTTCAAACTAGTAGAGTTGTTTTATTTTTATAGAATTGATCACCATATTTATTTTTAAAATAAATACATGAAATCAAAAGGTAAACTTGATGGTTTGTGAAGTGATGGGCTCGTCCCCCTCGCACTCCTCAGAGAACGGTCGCTCCCACCAGGACCTTCTTCCTCCTCGGCTCGAAGAACTCAAAGGTTCTTCTGATCCCCTCTCGGGAATCCTTCGTACCCACAGTGACTCTTCCACTCGCGTGATCCTCCTTTCCTTGGTTACCGGAGGATCGACTCTCGTGACTTCGCGAGTTCAACAATTGAATACTAGACTCTCGGATCCCCGAGACCCGGTGTCTTTGGTCAACGCTGACCTTCCCTTGGCTGATCGGGACTTCACGACTCGCGTCACTATACCTTCGGGGTCCCAACCTCCGAGATCTGAAACGTCGAGATGCCGACAAACTTGCTATCTCGCCTCTCGCTTCCTCGCCACTCGCGAGACCAATCTCTTGACCCTTAGACTGCCGAGATCCGTTGTCTCGAGATCACCTGCTACGTCACCCAACTATGACCACACTATACACGATGTTTTCGGGACTTCGTTTCTCGCGATCTCGCGATCTCCCTTTACGAGAAGTAGGATTTTTCCCTCACGAACTCCCGATGCGTCCGATCCACGAGTCGAGTCACACTTCTTGTGATCATGGTCGACGGATTCTATCCAATATGAGCTTTGAAATTTCTTCCATCTTCACTGTAGACTTCATGTCCACTTTTCTTCCTTACACAATTCCGAATAAGAAACGTCTCTCCACGAGACCCGTCCGCCAACCCGCTCGCTTCTCCTTGCAACCTGTTCGCGAATGTTCTCTCCACTGCTCTTTGACTAATTCGAAGGCCTATCTTTCTTGAGCTTTCACGGCTTCTGAGCTTTTTCTGGAAACTCCCTGCACACACTCCTTGTAGATGATCTTCAACCACGTTAAGTGTTGAAGACTTCTGACCCTGCGCACTCCAGCAACAACAGTCTATCAATGCCTTAGCCCAGAATCGCAACTCTGAGACCTCGTCTAGCCTGTGCACGTCTTTCACGACTCTATCTACCCAAAACAACTTTGGGTTGAACGAGAATGGGAGTTTAACTGCTAAGCCTCATCAACGCACTCTTATGCGGATGAATTCGACTGCACTCTATGCAGAAATCTCCTGGCTCAAACAGAGAAACAATTGAAACTCATTTCCTCATTCTCTCAGATTTCGAACCTTCCATGAAATCACATACGCAGCATATAGAAGAAAGGAATAACAAGAAGCAATTATGCAACAACATAATATCAACAACACCCAGAAAATAACCACATCCATGGAATTGAATCAAAGTCTTCCTCCTATTAATTCAATCTGTACATGGGTGTTCTCCACACGTTCTCTGCTTTCTCTCTTCTTGCTCCGGTTTCTCATATGAATGCTAATGATAATGCTACAATAATACAAAGGAGGGTGCCTATATTCCGTTTTCCCTCTCGAATTCTACAACTATCAAATCTACAATAAATTTCTATCTACAACATTAAAACCATTAAATGCCTCATCTACCTAAGGACGAGAGCTTAAAAACTCAAGGTCCATTACAATGTACAAGTGTGCTTCATCACATCAACGCATTAATGTTTGTCGCATCATATCAAGGTGTTTCAAAATTTTGGTGCTGGCGCTCTCCAGCTGTCTTTTCCGCTCCACGCGTTGGCTCGCTTGATGGGTAGTTGATGCTCCTGCATCATACTCGGCTCAAAATATTTCATGGGCTCCTGTCCATGAGCTCCTGCACAGTCTACCCATGTTTCTGTATAATTGCCTCTGTCTCCCAGCTAGCATCCTCTACTGGGTGATTCTTCCACTTCACCAGGTATTCAAAATACTTCTTTCTCCTGGTCTCCTTTCCTGCTCATTGGTCCAGTATACATTCCATTTGTGGCTTTTCATCTTTCGGCATCTGCTTCTGCCACTGGACTTCCGGTTCTTCAGTTGTAGCTCCTGCTCCTGCAGTCCTGTATGGGTATAAGTCTGAAATATTGAAAATCAGAGATATCCTGATGCCCTCTGGAAACTCAATTTCATATGCATTCTCCCCAAATTTTCTCAGGACTCGGCACGGTCCGATTTTCTTCATCTTGAGCTTGTTGTATGTTCCCCTTGGGAACCTTTCTTTTCTTAAGTGCGCCAGGACCATATCACCAACTTCAAACTGAAGTTGTCTCTTCCGTTGATCGGCTCTACGCTTATACTCTTGATTTGACTTCTGCAGTCGCAGCTTCACCTCCGCGTGAAGTTCCTCCATCGCTTCAACGAATTCTTCAGCCCTCGCGCTACTAGTTTCAGCCTGTCCTGACTCCACGAGTTCAGAAACTCCCCTCGGCTGTGTCCCATACAAAATATGGAATGGACTCTTGCCTGTACTCTGATTCACCGAATCGTTGTACGCAAACTCTTCCTGTGGTAATATCTGATCCCAACTGCTGTGGTGTTCGGTCACCAAGCTTCTCAATAGATCCCCCAGGCTTCTATTGACCACCTCGGTCTGTCCGTCTGTCTGTGGATGGTAAGCTGAGCTAAATGCCATATTATTCCCCAGCTTCTTCCATAGCGTCCTCCAAAAATGACCTATGAATTTTGTATCTCGATCCGAGACTATGATTCTCGACAATCCATGCAATCTAACAATTTCCTTGAAAAACAAGTTTGCGATGTGTGTCGCATCACTGGTCTTATGACACGGTATAAAATGTGCCATCCTCGAAAACCTGTCTACCACCACAAAGATGGAATCAACTCCTCTTTGCGTCCTCGGCAAACCCAGAACAAAATCCATGCTGATTGCCTCCCATGGCCTTTCAGGTATGGGTAATGGCTGATAATAACCTGTGTTTTGCTTTCGGCCCTTCGCGTGTTGACATATCCGACACCTGTCAACAAACCTCTTTATTTCTGCTCGCATGCTCGGCCAATAATACGATTCGCTCAGCTTGGCGAATGTTTTGTCATGTCCAAAATGGCCTACTAATCCTCCGTTGTGTTTCTCCTTCACTAAATTTTCCCTCATGGAGCAATCTGGAATGCACAGCTGATTTCCCCGAAACAACAATCCTTCCTGGATCATGAAATCTATCCATGGAGTCCGATCCCTAAGAACTGGATTCTCAGCGGCTTCGTATGCTTCTGCAAAATCTGCATCACCTGCATACATATCTTTCAGATTCTCAAAACCCAAGGTTTTGACTCTGAACTCCTGCAACAATAAACATTTCCTGCTCAAAGCGTTAGCTACTTTGTTAGCAGTCCCCGAAATGTGCTTGATCACAAAAGTAAAATTCTGCATGTACTCTACCCATTTTGCATGCTTCTGGTTCAACTTCTCTTGTTGACTTACGAACTGCGATGCGTGATTATCGTTGTACAAAACGAATTCCTTGGGTATCAAGTAATGCCTCCACTTCTTCAATGCCTGTATGATGGCATAGAACTCTTTATCGTACGTGGAGTACTTCAACTTTGCATCATCCAACTTCTTGCTGTAATATGCAACAGGTCTGTCATCTTGACTCAGGACCCCTCCAACAACATACCCACTGGCATCACATTTCACTTGAAATGTTTTCTGGAAATCAGGCAACACTAGAATTGGCTGCTCTGTAATCTTTCGCTTCAACAGATTGAAGCTTCCTTCAGCCTCTGTTGTCCAATGAAAAACTTTATGCCGCTTCTTCACGGTGTCCATCATCGCGGCGCTAATTCCACTGAAATTCCGAATGAACTTTTGGTAGAAACTAGCCAAACCATGAAAGCTTCTTACCTCAAAAACATTTCTCGGCGATGGTCAATTCCTGATTACTTCCACCTTCTCAGGATCCATCTTCAATTCATTCGCCGAGATTACAAAACCCAAATAAATGAGTTCTGTCTGCAAAAACGAGCACTTCTTCAAATTTATCAATAGCTTCTCCTGTTGTATCCTTCTCATCACAATGGCCAAATGTGTCAAATGTTCAGCCCGGGTCTTACTGAAAATCAGTATGTCATCTAGATACATGACCACAAATTTGCCGATGAATTCCCTCAGGACTTCATTCATCAGCCTCATAAATGTGCTCAACGCATTTGTCAAACCAAACGGCATGACCAACCATTCGTACAAACCCTCGTTTGTTTTGAATGTTGTTTTCCATTCATATCCTTCCCTCATCCCGATCTGATGATATCCGCTCTTGAGATCAATCTTCGAAAAATAATTTGCCCCACTCAGGCAATCCATCAGATCATCCATCCTCAGCAGTGGAAATGTGTATCTGATGGTGATTTTATTAATCGCCATGGAGTCTGTACACATTCTCCAACCTCCATCCTTCTTCGGACTCAGTACCGTCGGAACAACACACGGACTAAGACTTTCTCTGACCAGTCCCTTATCCAGCAGATCCTGAACCTGCCTTTTGACCTCCTCGTTCTCCTGAGGTGTCAACCTGTATGATGCCTTGTTCGATAGACTTGCTCCGGGTATGAGGTCAATGTGGTGACTCACACTCCACATCGGTGGAAATGAACGAGGTAGTTCGTCCACGATGATATCAACGAACTCTCCTAGCAGTTCCTGAATCTCCTCTGGCAAGTCGTCCACTCTTGTACTTGTCAGGACAATTCTCGGCTTCCTGACAACAAAGAATTGTGGATCTTCATTCTTCTCCATCTCTGTGAGAAGTTCTTTCCCACTCATGAGAAGTATCATGCTGGTTACTTCCGGCTTCACTTCTTTATCTTTTATCGGGAACAATCTGTGTGTTCTCCCATTCTTCTCTAAGGTGTATGTGTTCATCCTCCCATCATGAACAACATTTCTATGATACTGCCATGGTCTACCCAGCAATATGTGACATACGTCCATGGGAATAACATCACACAGAATCTCATCATGATAATTCCCAATCTTGAATTTAACTAAGCATTGTTTAGTGACACTTACCCGGTGTCCTTTCTGTAACCATGAGACTTTATATGGACTTGGGTTCTTAGTTGTTTCCAGCTCCAGCTTTTCCACCATCTAGGTTGAAACGAGATTGTCAGTGCTCCCACTGTCAACTATGACCTTGCATTTCCTGTCCTTGGTTGTACAAGACGTTCTGAACAGTCTTCTCCTTTGCACTGAGCTATCCACCTCCTTCTCAGGTGTCAAAAGGATCTTATGTGTCCCAAGCGATCTTCCGCTGTCTGCATCTTCTGTCTCAACATCACGCCTCTGCGCCTCTATGATGTGAGCTTCACTTCTGTCCATCTTCCTGTAAGGACAATCAATGGATTTATGTCCGTCTTTTCCACATGTAAAACATGTGATAACTCCACCTCGGCCTCTTCCTCTACCTCGGGTATGAGGAAAAGTGTTCACATCGGTATATCCGCCACCCTGCTTTGCATGCTTCCTCCTCGGCTCAGCATATTGCTGCCTCTGTTCAGTTTGTGGCTGCCTCTGCTGTGAGGTTCCACCTCTCTCAATCTTACCCTGAGGTCTCTGCCATTCCTCCTTGGGCTTCTGAGTTCTTTCTTGGGCAATTTCTTTTCCTCTTGGCTGACTCCTGCCTCGCCCTCGCTGTCCCTACTTGCGGTTTAGATTTTCTTCAGCCTTTAGAGCCATCTGATACGCATCCTCAACTGTTCGGATGGTCAGCATGCTCAATTCATCCTAAATGTCATACCTCAGTCCATTCAGGTACCTCGCCACCTTTTCGTCATCACTCTCCTGATGACCAGCTCTGATATTGAGCCTGTAAAATTCCTCGGTGTATTCTTTCACCATCATTAACTTCTGTATCAGGTTCTGCATACACCTGAACAGAGTGATCTGATAGTCTCTGGGGATGAATTTCGCTTTCATCTTCGCGATCATCCTATCCCAGCTTTTGATCTTCTGTTTTCCTTTGGAACGTCTGTCCGCCTGCAGCTCATCCCACCATAAGGCTGCATGTCCTTTCAACTTGGTAACAGCATGCCTTACCTTCTTGTCCTCTTCGATATCTTCGTAATCGAAGTAGGTGTCGAGTGCTCGGATCCAATCCAGTAACTCTTCTGCATTTAGACTCCCCTCATAGATGGGAATGTCCATCTTGGTCTTTGAGCTCATCCTGGCGATAGCTCTAATCAGCCTCTCTATCGATGCGTCCTCTGCTGTGACTTCTTCAACATTATTTCTAGCTTCCTCTTCCACCTCGGAATCATTGAAGTCTACTGCACCAGCTCCACGCCTTTGGGTGGTCTCCATATCTTCGAGTCTTACCCTGAGATCTGGTATCTGTCGTTCCATCTCCGGATTCCCCGCCGACCTACCTCTTCTCCGAGCGTCCCTGTCTTCCCGATCGGGCGACTGCCTCTCTCTTCTGGGCGGCATGGTGTAATCCACTTCTCTCTGCTACTGGAACAAAGAGAACCTTCTCCCGCTCTGATACCACTTGATGCGCTCGTCCCCCTCGCACTCCTCGGAGAACGGTCGCTCCCACCAGGACCTTCTTCCTCCTCAGCTTGAAGAAATCAAAGGTTCTTTTGATCCCCTCTCGGGAATCCTTCGTACCCACAGTGACTCTTCCACTCGCGCGATCCTCCTTTCCTTGGTTACCGGAGGATCGACTCTCGCGACTTCGTGAGTTCAACAATTGAATACTAGACTCTCGGATCCCCGAGACCCGGTGTCTTTGGTCAACGCTGACCTTCCCTCAGCTGATCGGGACTTTGCGACTCGCGTCACTATACCTTCGGGGTCCCAACCTCCGAGATCCAAAATGTCGAGATGCCGACAAACTTGCTATCTCGCCTCTCGCTTCCTTGCCACTCGTGAGACCAATCTCTTGACCCTTCGACTCCCGAGATCCGGTGTCCCGAGATCACCTGCTACGTCACCCGACTATGACCACACTATACACGATGTTGTCGAGACTTCGCTTCTCGCGATCTCGCAATCTCCCTTTACGAGAAGTAGGAGTTTTCCCTCGCGAACTCCCGATGCATCCGATCCACGAGTCGAGTCACACTCCTTGTGATCACGGTCGACAGCTTCTGTCCAATCTGAGCTTTGAACTTTCTTTCATCTTCACTATATAATTCACGTCCACTTTTCCTCCTTATGTAATTCCGAATAAGAAACGTCTCTCCATGAGACCCGTCCGCCAACCCTCTCGCTTCTCCTTGCAACCTGTTCGCGAATGTTCTCTCCACTTCTCTTCGACTACTTCGAAGGCCTATCTTTCCTGAGATTTCATGGCTTCTGAGCTTCTTCTGGAAACTCCCTGCATGCACTCCTTGTAGATGATCTTCAACCACGTTAAGTTTTTAAGACTTTTGACCCTGCGCACTCCAGCAACAACAGTCTATCAATGCCTTAGCCCAGAATCGCAACTCTGAGACCTCGTCTAGCCTGCGCACGTCTTGCACGGCTCTATCTACCCAAAACAACTTCTGGTTGAACGAGAACGAGAGTTTAACTACTAACCTCATCAACGCACTCTTATGCGGATGAATTCGACTGCACTCTATGCAGGAATCAATAATAAGCATTAACTGTTGCATAAAAACCGTGCCACTGCTGCTCAGGGATTTCAAAACTCAACGCAGGAACTGCATTGCCTTGAATGCATCCCTTATGGCACCTCTGCCATAACAGTCGCCTCCACTTCAGGTAATGAAGGGCTATTCAAAGGTTGGAAGAAAGAGTAGCGCCTCATTTTACGCTCCATACCATCGCCAAACCCCATTAAAGGTTCTGCCAGAATGAATAGAGGCGGGGTCGAAATCCCAGCCGCATGGAAGGTGGGGGAAAGGAAGCGGTGGTCAATAGAAGCAAATCAGGCCATCGATTTAAAGTGGAATCGCGAGCACTCAACTACAACAGGTCAACCCTTCGAAGGCATACACAGAGGCCTAAAGAACAACAATTTGTCACTATTTCTGCGACTATCCTAAATTGTGATTCCAACACCTTCGTATGGCATGCACTTGGGTTAATTCAACCTGAAAGGACGTGAGAGTACTACAGAATTCAAAGTTGCCTTAAGGCGATGTCCAACATGGTGAAGAAGGATTTGCTGCAACTGTGAAGAAGATAGCTCTCTGTCCACCATTAATTATTTAACTTGTAGCCAGTCATCTAATTTCTGTTAACATGAAAGGAAAGGTTCAAGAAATCGTAATTTCACCTAAACCACGCTATTCTCCTTACTTGCTTCGGTGGAGGTTCAATATAGTCACTGTACTCACGATTTTTAATTACTATAACCAAGCCATTCAATACGCAATAGTGAAATATGAAATTCCTCAATCAGATGCACCAGTACGGAGCAACCGTTGTTTAATTGCCAGAAATCGACGAATAAGGATAATAGATTTTATAACTATTGGCAATTATTATGGTTATCCCATGAAGTTAAAAATCATTGTACCTTACATATAAATCATTGTCCATTAAAATCATGGCAATTCTCTAAAAGTTAAAATCATTATCTCATGCATATGAATCGTTGTCCAATATATTGTTGTCAACCACATGAAACACATACCAGCTTCTACGCCTATGTACAAATTGCAGTTATATGGACTCGCAACTATGACATTATAATTTAACAGATATATGAAACGAAAACACCAATAAAAATGCCTTTAACACATACTAGATTCTTTATGCATACAACCTTCAGAAATTTCCCTATGTAACTCATGGAAGGATCGCACGCCTATGTACAATTTGCAGTTAGGTGTATCTTGTGGATATTAAATGAATAAGGATATACAGAAAGGCAATAAGCGCATACCCCGAAATAATAATTGATGATGCTAATCGAAAAGGAATACTAGCCAACAAAACGCAGAGGGTAAAGGAGGGTAGTGGAGAGGAATGGTATACTAACCAATGCTTAGCCACCAAAGGCGCAACGACATATTTTACAGTTATAACACCTTGCAATTGTTGAAGATGTAAACATATATTTTTATTTTTATTTTGCTTTTTACATCCATTGTCGAAATACCACACCAGAGGTAATATTTTCCATCCGTTACACAATCACAATCGCAGAAGTAATATAAACCAGTCAAGAACCCAAACGCAGAATGAAGTCAACACATTTACATCTCAGAATACCATTATTAAACGCTGAAAATAGTAAAAGATGCCAGAGCCATAAGGATAACTTATCGAAGGAATCACATGTTTTTTTTTTTTGTGTGTTTATCATTCAAGGCGCAGAAAATAAATAATCAAGGAAGTAAAAATAACCATGCAGGGGTTGTGCAGGAAGGCGCAAGTCGAGCAATCAAGAAAGGACAACAATGAAGGTAGATGGATGGGTTCATCCTTTGCTTCACCATCTTCGCATAGAAAAGCAGGGCGTTTAATCTTAGTTCTCTGCTCCGGAGAGAGAGAATGTCAGATAAGCTCCTGACCGACTGCTCAGGTGAGGAATGGTGTGCTAGGGATTAAGGAAAACATTCGCAAGGGTCACAGTCAAACATCACAAGGCGGTCACGACAGGCGGGAGGATGAAGTTCATGTAAATCAATCAACCAATCATTCAGGTAGGCTATAAAAATTTCAGTCATGAAACTAGACAATCAACTTGCCCACTTAAAACACATGTAGAACTAAATCATACATCCTACAACATTCTATCATTCAACCGAAAAGCGTACCGTGGCCTGTTTGCTTGCTCCGAGTGTCTTCTGCGCGCTCCGTGCTACTCCCGCTCGCCGACTGTCGAGACTACACCGGTACCTCCCAGCCAATTCTAGGGGTACTCTGCTTCCCCCTTAGCCCCCTGAGCCGCAAAGGGGCCACACACAGTCCAGAGGGTATATCTAGCTTCCCAGCTCGCCTCGCAAGGCTGAGCTACCACTCCTATCCGAGCCGGAAAATCCCAACTCCTCACAAGCAATCAGTCAAGTCACAATCCGACAGCGTAACGATACACTAACATCCGATCCCCTTCTTCCTCATATCCCTTTTCTTTTATAGAGTTTTGAGACCCACCAACTTTCCTAATTCACATTTTAAATTAAGTTTCAGTAAAATATTCGAAAAATTCTCCATCGCACAAGTGTCGTCCATCCCCCTCTTTTCTCCAATAAATATTTTCTTTAAAATTATTAATTGTCTCAAATCCCTCACCCACCTAGAGTTGCTCCTAAATTTACTCCTAGGTGTTCCTATATCCCCTTACATGTTTTAAATACTTTCCTAAAAAGAAGATGTTACTAAATTAGCTCAGATTAACAGGTTCTTAAATGCAGATTCCTTACTATGTTGACCTTGCTTTTTACCATAAGTTCCAATCTTTCCTTCATTAAGTTTCCTCCATTACTTAGTTTCCTATTTCTTATCATTCCCTTCTTTCCCCTTTTTATTAAAGCCCAAAATGGCAGTTGCGCTATTAAATCTTTCCCATTTATTATTTATTTAATATCTTTTGTACTTTCACAATTTAGGAAATAATTTCTTCTTTGTAAAAATTTTAAA
>WSFP011475140.1:0-17106 GCA_009831015.1 Picea engelmannii
ACAACTCAAGAGGGTTCTCCAAATTTACAAGGCCATAAATCTCTAACCGTGAAGAGTTATGTGACGTTCCATATATCACCAGAAATGGCATGACATATACTATCCATCTAGAATAGTCTTTCCTGAAAATACACTGATATTCATACATTTATACCTCAAACAATATTGATTCCCTTAACCATACTGTTGGGGCTACCAGAATTTGCTACCAGACTTTCTTTAAGGGTTGACATTAATGACAACCAAACCAATTAATCAACAATCTCCCCCTTTAGCATTGATGGAAACACTCTGACGCAACACTCAAGTCATATCGTTCATGCTCCCCTGTGACCATCTCTCCCCTTAGAAACATGCCTCTGTTCTCTCTCTCCAAGCATCCAAATCTCTATCCATGCATCATCTAACTCTCTATCCATGCATATAATGAATCTCTCCCCCTTTGACATCAATGGAAAATGTAACTTCCTGTCGGGGTTGGTCCCCCTGACTGAACTCTTTCTGACTAAACTATTCCTGAAACTTCTCCCCCAAACTGAACTGTCCTCGTTAAGGTGCTTCCTCGTGTAAATATAAGACATATAAGAATTACATTCAAAATTCATAGTGGGGCATAGACTATGCCAATTTTCTGATGAAGATACTTAAAGGCTTCCCTTGGAAGCAGTTTTGTAAAGATGCCTGCAATCTGTTCTTTGGTGCCAACATACTTAGATCAAATGTTCTTCTCTGCAACCTGTTCCCATAGAAAATGATACTTTATTGGAATGTGCTTTGTCTTGGAGTGCATCAATGGATTCTTTGAGATACTGATGGCGCTTGTATTATCAAAATATATCAGAATGGGCTCATCATACTCAACTTGTATATCTTTCAAAGTTTGTTTCATCCATAGAGCCTGTGTACAACATGCTGCTGTTGCAATGTATTCTTCTTCGACTATAGACAATGATATTGATGTCTGTTTCTTGCTTAGCCAAGATACCAAACACTCACCCAAGTAGAACTCTTCTCCACTTGTACTTATCCAGTCATCAATGCAACCTGCCCAATCTGCATCTCTGTAGGAAACATGTGATATGTATTTTCCTTTTGGATACCATAATCCAAACTCTTTTGTACCCTTGAGATATCTAAAGAGTCTCTTTACTGCTAGAACATGTGATTCCTTTGGTGCTGCTTAAAATTGTGCCACCTGCCCAACTGCCTACATTACATCTGGTCTGGGTTCTATCACATAAACTAAGTTTCCAATCATTGACCTGTACTGCCTTTGATTTGTAGACTTTAAGTTATCATCTTTACTTAAATTACAACTGGTCTACATAGGAGTATTGTCTGGTTTGCAATCTTCCATTCCAAACCTCTTTAGCATTTCTTTGATATACTTGGTTTGAGAAATAAAAATTCCTTGGTTGCTTTGACATATTTGAAGACCCAAAAAGAAGGATAATTCTCCAAGTAATGACATTTCAAATTCATTCTGCATATCCTTTGAAAATTTCTAGCTCATCCTGTAATCATCACTTCCAAAAATAATATAATCAACATAAACTTAATTAACAAAATACTATCTTAATTTACCTTGATGTAGAGGTTGTTGTTTTCATTTTCTTTCCTGAACCCTTGTTGTTGTAGATATCTATCCAGTTTGGAATACAATGATCTAGGGTCTTTTTTTATACCATACAAGGCCTTCTTCAAACTACAAACATAATCTTCATTCTATGACAACTAAAATCCTTATGGTTGCTCAATATAGACTTCTTCTTCTAGATCCCCATTAAGTAAGGCTTATTTCACGTCCATCTGATACACTTTAATATTCTTGGAGCATGCATAAGAATACCAATCTAGCTTTGTTTCTGGTAACATGTTAGTCTTCATTCAATTTATTTTTGAAGACCCACTTTGTGCCGATCACATTCTTGTACTTTGTCCTCAGAACCAATTTCCAAGTGTCATTCTTCTCTATCTGATCCGACTCTTCATTCATGGATTTTGTCCAGAATTCATCCTTGCTGGATTCTTCAAAGCTGCTTGGATCAATTGAAGATAAGAGTGCTAGGTGCAGTTGGTCTGGTGAACAAATTCTTCTTCTAGTCTCAACTCCTGCATCTTTGTTCCCGATAATATGATCTAATGGATGATTCTTATGTATTCATTTTCTATGTGTCTTCAGAGGTACTTGAAGATATTGATGTTCTTTCTCTTCTGCTTCTAGCTTCTATTCTTCATCTTCCCCTTTTGCCACTTCTTCTTCCTTTGCTTCTTCTTTATGAACCTATTCCATTGCCTCATTTTCTTATTCCTTTAATTTTTTTCCACCTGTCTCATCAACCATCACATTGATTCTTTCCACAACTTTGTTGAGCCTCAGATTGAAACATTTGTATGCTTTCCTTGTGCTCGAGTACCCAACAATTATGCCTTTTTCCACACGAGAATCAAAATTTCCCATTTTTTCATCTTCTCTCTTTATGTAGCATTTGCTTCCAAAAACTTTGAAGTGCTTCACATTCACTGGTCTTCCTTTCCATAGCTTGTAGGGAGTTTATCACTATTTTTTATGAGAATTACTCTATTTTGAATATGAACTAATGTAGGCACTGCATGTGCCCAAAAGACATCCATCAACTTGGAATCCATTAACATAGTTCGAGCCATTTCCTATACTATCATGTTCTTCCTTTCGACAACTCCATTTTGTTGAGGTGTCTTAGCAACAGAGAATTGCCTTTTTATTCCATGCTTGCTACAGAAATCCATAAATTCATTTGAAGTAAACTCTCCTCCATTATCAGATCTCAAACATTTGACTTTTTAATCCATTTCATTTTCAACCATTTCCTTTTATACCTTGAATTTTTCGAATGCTTCTGACTTCTTTTGGAGAAAACAAACCGTAGCCATATTTTTATTATCATCAACCAATGACATAAAATATTGCTCACCTTTTAAACCCTTTGTTTTAGTTGGTCCAACTAGATTAGTATGCATAATTTCCAATGGTCTTTTTGTGGAGTATTCCTTTGATTTGAATTTGGTCTTTGCTTGATTTCCTTGTTGACAATGCTTACATAAGGTATTCGTTAGCTTCGTGATATGGGGCCTTTCTCTGACTGCTTCCTTTTTGGTGACTTTGACAAGGTTGTCAAATTTTATGTGACCTGTCCTTTTGTTCCATATCCAAACTTCATCTTCCTTTCCTAGACAACACTTTTCATTTCCAATTTCACTTAATACATATATGTTGCTTGAATTTCTTACAACTGTTGCAACCAATATGCCTGAACCTTCTCTTACAACTGTTACAACTCCCCAATTCTTTGGCTACAAACAGAAGGAGGCTACACCCCCCTATGTTCTTCGTCTACAACCAGAAGGTGGCTACTGTTATCACTCTGTAATTTTCCCAGTTGTGAAAGGATAATCACATAAGTAACCTTCAAACCACTTTGGGCTAGAATATGGCCTTTCCAACCAAAGAGGAATCTCTCAATAAAATTATAGCACAGTGGCCAGATCTGTAACTGAGGAAAGATTTATGAAAGTGGTGGCAGAGATGAGAAGAAAATCCATTGGGCATGGAGTCTAGGGTTGAAAACAGATCTAAGTGATCAATACTGGTTAATGAGAAGTTCAATAACAAGGGAAAGGTAGTCAATGCTTCTAGCTATCAAACTAGTTGTAGTATGGTGGAAGAAATGAAGATAAACAATCCATAAAACATGAAGCATCAAACATGGATGAATTTCGTGTTTAACTTTAGATGAATACAATGGAATTATTAATAGCTACAACTCAGAGCATATACATGAATTATTAATTATATAAGTTCAATCAAGCATTGAAGATTATACATTGTAATGATTAACTGCAGAACGTGAAGCACATCAACAAAGAAAGGAAAAAATCACTAAAAGAAATCAACACATGAATCTTTGAAAAGAACAAACTCTGTACTTATTTATTGATCACCCAACATTAAGCTCAAAACATTACAAAGGATAGGTCTCTCTTCTCCCTCTCGAACCCCATTTAGACCTTTTTCTTCATTCAATATATAAAATTACATCATATCTGAGCCTAAGGAGGTCAAAATCCTTCCTTAGCTAAACATAGGAAGAGGTTACAACAACTTAGGAAATAAATAATTACAAAATCTGTCCATATCCTACTTTCTAGGATTTGGTTTTTGACCCACTAAAAATATGCTAAAATATGATTTGATTCCATGATATGATGGCACAAAATCTTATATTTAACCTCCAATTTAGATTTGGAGCTGATCTGGTTGATTGGACAACTCCAACTCCCCAATTCTCTGGCTACAACTAGAAGGAGGCTACAAGCCCTTATGTTCTCCGACTACAATCATAAAGTGGCTACAACCACCTATCCTTTCCCCATCCAACCACCCCGAAATATAAGCGTCAAATGATGAAACCACTGCTACACTGGACCTGTGAGATATACCACTGTAAACCTATACCAATTTGTGCCAACAACTTGTAACCAACTTGTACCAATAGCCCGTAATCAGTCATGTACTAGAAGTCAACCTGTACAAAAAAATACCAACAAGTACACGACCTGTATACGCTACAACTCGCGTATGTAGTGCCCTGTCTATACTGCAGCCTGCGTATGTATGTGGCATGTCTATACTGCAAACTACGTACACCTTTAGAAATCTAGGGTTTTCACCTTTTCAAAAACTTAGACACTTTTTTGCCTCTGTCAAATCCACCTGCAACTTGTCATTGTGTCCAATCTATTGTTGTTCCTTATTCATACATCATCATACATATCCCTTAACTAAGTGAATCTATATCTCTCTAGTCATGTGCCATACATGTGTATACAATCATGATCAAGTGTAATAACCCTCACATGGACTAGACATCAAACCCTCACTAATATGCAACCTCAAACTTCACAAACAACTTCACAACTACTTCACAACCCAAAACCCTCAACCATGTACCACAAAATCCCTCAACACTAAAAATATGTACCGATGATAAATATTTGATATACCAACACTGTATTTCTATAGATATGACTTATATATTAAGTGCCATACAACCAATAGCCTCTCTAAGGAAAATCCTCAAACCCCCATAACCATATCGCATGTAGACAACAATATCCAACTACTCATAAAATAAGACATACCTTTTGAATCTATAGATAGATCTGTTGTACCTAATCACTATAGACCTTCCTAGGAGCTTGATTTTAGACTTTGAGAACTTGTCACCCTCAACAACTCAAGATTTCATGGATTTTCCAACTATATGCTACCTTTTTTACTACCAGCCTGCATATGGACGCGACCTCTTCCACTGCAACTCGCGTACACCTCAAAAACTAGTTTTTTTTTTAGTATTTCTGCAACTCCGAAACTTTCACCATCAAACCTTCTTGCTACCTCAGACTTGCATAACTTCAGATGTATCAATGAGTACCTGCAATAAACCTTACACAATAATGGATATTCAATGTTCTTAATAGGAGAACCTTGCTCTCTTATTTATACTCTCCAAGTCTTCCTCTAGGGGTTACCTTCTAACCAACTTAACCTAACTTCCTTCTTTTAGGTCTAACCCACTTCTAACCACTTGTCCACTTTTAACCACTTTATCCACAAATAGTAAACTCTCCACTTCTAGTTGTAACTAATTTATTTTTATTAAATTTTTTATTGCAACAACTTAACCCATGATTAATTCCTAGATTCACCCACTTTGACTAGTCAACTTCTTCTAGGGGTTTCTAGAATAATTTGACTTCTTTGACGTTCTAGGGGCTTCTAGATAACTCAAGAGGGTTCTCCAAATTCACAAGGCCATAACTCTCTAATCGTGAGGAGTTATGTGACGTTCCACATATCATCGAAAATTGCATGACACACACTATCCATCTAGAATAGTCTTACCTGCAAATACACCGATATTCATACCTTTATACCTATTTTTTTTTTTATTCCCTTAACCATACTGTTGGGGCTATCATAATTTTCTATCGGACTTGCTTCAAGGGTTGACATCAATGACAACCAACCCAATTAATAAAAAATTTGAATGTAATTTATAATTCATTGAAACAATATGGGGTTGAATTCAATCAACATTGGATATGGCTAGATGATTGTATTGGTTATTTTAAATCCTCACGATCATTCTTTTGGTTGTGTCATATTCACAATATATCAAAAATTATGCAGGATCATCACCAACAAGCACATGTGGAGGGACAACTCAACACCATAACACACTTTTTTCTAATTATTTTTGAATCTTAAACACTAGCATTTCCTATCAATCTTTTTGGAACTAATTGAAAAACTGAAGAATATCAAATGCTTGGAAGCTGAATGATCACGAGTGATCTGGGAGTTTCACTCCTAGACTTTGATGCAACAAAAATTAAGTAGCAGTGAGTTTTTTTTCTTGAGTAGATGAGTAGTCGGAGGGAACCCTAGGAACCCTCTAGGATAAATAGAGGTTTTTTATGCCCGAATGAGGCTGCAACAAGTTAGTACGAGATTGCTGTGATTTAGTTGTTGCTAA
This sequence comes from Picea engelmannii, assembly GCA_009831015.1. Classification (NCBI taxonomy): domain Eukaryota; kingdom Viridiplantae; phylum Streptophyta; class Pinopsida; order Pinales; family Pinaceae; genus Picea; species Picea engelmannii. The sequence goes on from WSFP011475140.1 coordinate 6,579, forward strand.
GTTTTTAGTTCTTGTTTTATCATAGATGTAGCCATTTTTATTTGAATGAATATAATAGAGGAAAATTGATCCAATGCATGGTGTTGCTACTGTTTACAATTCCCTGTTATTTTGATTTCATGAATGAATGAGTTATGTTGTTGAGTATATGAAACTGTGAAGTGTTTGGATAAGTTTCAATTGTTTCTCTTCTTTTATTTCATGCAAGGTGTGCATACAGTCCACAAGGAGTGCGTTGACATAGTCTGTTTCGACTCAGAAGCTCAGAAGAAATAGCGTGAAACTTTCATTTGCAAGGAGTGCAAAGGGACTGCTACAAGGTGTGCACAGTCGCCACAAGAAACTAAGTCTTGCGTGAGAATCTGCTGCAAGGAGTGACAGAGTCTGTTTCAAATCAGAAGCTCAGAAGAGATAGCATGAAATTTCCATTTGAAAGGAGTGCAAAGGGACTGCTGCAAGGCATGCACAGTCGCCTGCAAGAAGCCAAGTCTTGCGTAAGAATCTGCTGCAAGGAGTGCATAGATTCAAAGTTCGACTAAGTGTAGAAGTATCCCTCAGAGGAGTCAAAGGGTTCGAGAAGTCAATCTAGGAAGATATAACAAGAAGCTTAGGCCGAGTGTTGCAAGGAGTGCATAGGGCCAAGAACTAACTAAGTGTCGAGAATGCGACTGCGAAGGACAAGGAGTGCGTAGAGATATTTCTTTTGAAGAAATCACTAAGTCTGAATTTCATCAGAGATTCTGAGTTCACAAGGAGTGTGTTGGAGTCAATATTAGGAGAGACAACGACCAAGAATCAAGAGGAAGGAATAAATATGTTGAAAGTTGTGAAGTGACGGTTGAGATCCCTTCAAAAGGCATTAGGATCATGAACAGTCGTTAGATATCAAAAAGGCACGGGGAGGTTACATCTAGAAATCCTTCAGACTTCGCATGTTTGAAGGTTTTTGTTTGCGAGGGAAGCAAATCTTACGAAGTTACGAAACCTGAAGTCCATCTAGACCGTAGATCCATTCAGAGAAAGTGATATCATCCCAAGCCATTGGATCTGGGAAAAGTTACACGGTTGTTAGCCGTGAGTTCTTTCGGGGATTCATGGATCGGAGGATTCAAATTATCGAGGAGTCAAGAATCCTGAAATCATGAAGCGTGAGGAGATCGCCACCATTGGTTATCAGAGGGGGCGTGAACCATAGATCTGGTTCTAAGTAATTCCGTCGGTTCGAAGTTCGCATAGAAAGAGACCAGCTGCACGCAAGGTAGCCAGAATCTGAATTTACGAAGCACTAGGAGGCTTATCCCCAGACCATAGCCCAAGGTTGCGTGAAGGAGGGGGACTAGCGGAAAGGAGCTAGTGCCCACATGTTCCATAGGACCCATAGATAAAGAGAAAAAGGGACCTGTGTAAAGCGTTCCAGAGCCATTGAAGGTCTGAAAGAGATAATCTAGCTCAAGATATTAAGATCCTTGACCGAGAGGTCACGAACTCTTTAGGAGAGAAGGGGGGTATGCATCAAGTGGTATAAAAGCATTTTTTCATCTGTAGATTTCAGGCGAAGGACATAAAGGAGATACTCTGATACCATCAAGTGGTATCAGAGACTAAAATTTTTTTAGGTAGAAAAAGAGAGCTCAAAGTTGTACTTTATGAGTGAGGAATAGTCAACACAATGCCACCAAGGAGACGTGTGGAGCAAACTTTAGCCAATCGTGTTGTAGAAAGAGAAATGAGAGAGATTAGTGCAATATTAGATGCGATGAAGGCAATGCAGAAGAGAGCACCTGATGCTTGGGACATCAGTGAGGAAGAAAGTGAAGAAATAGAAGTTGAAGAAACTGCAGGGGTAAATGTTGTCGAGGAATGCTTACTGAGAGCAGTTGTTAAATTGGGAGCTAGAGCCAAGATAGACATCCCAATGTATGAAGGAAATTTGGATGCTGAAGATCTGTTGAATTGGATAAGATCCATGGATAAATATTTTGACTATGAAGATGTCGATGAGGAGAAGAAGGTGAGACATGTTGTCACGAGGTTGAAAAGACATGCAACACTGTGGTGGGATGAACTATAGGCTGAGAGGAGAAGCAAAGGAAAACATAAGATAAATAATTGGGACATAATTGTAGCCAAGCTAAAGGCTAAATTCATGCCCAAAGATTATCAGATAAATCTATTCAGAAAGTTGGAGAACCTAAGATAGAAGGGTATGATAGTGAAAGAGTACACGAAGGAGTTCTACAAGCTGAATATCAGGACTGGACAAAGAGAGAAGGATGAGGAAAAAGTTTCCAAGTATATAAATGGCTTGAGATATGAAATCCAGGATGAGATCAACATGATGTCAGTAAGGATAGTAGAATATGATTATCAGATTGCACTGAAAGTTGAGGAGAAGTTGGCCAGAAAACAAAGCCAGTGAGGTAGAGGTAGAAGCCTGAAGAAAGGCAAGGGAGTTTCTCATGACAGGCACAAAAAACCAAAGGCGAGACTAAAAAACCACATAGTCACTCTAAAAGAGGAGGAAATTCCCGAGGAAGACAAGGTGGTGGAAGAAGTTCTTCTAGAGGAAGAGGAAGAAGCAGAGGAGGAGAAGTAAGGTGTTATTCATGTGGAAAGACAGGACACATGTCTTGGGAATGTCCTGAGAAAAATAAAGAAGGAGGAGGTGAACCTCACATTTCAGAAGCACATAAAATGGATGTTGAAGCAAAAGGTACAGAGGATGGAAAATCCCTGATGTTGAGGAAGGTTCTCTTAAAACCAGAGCCATAAATTGAAAATCCAGTGTAGAGGAATAGTATATTCATGACAACTTGCAAGACTAAAGACAGAGTATGCAAGGTGATAATTGACAGTGGGAGCATTGATAACTTAGTATCCACAGAGATGGTGGAGAAATTGGAGCTGGAGACAACTGCACATCTGAAGCCATATAAAGTCTCATGGTTGCAGAAAGGACACCAGGTAATGGTCACTAAACAATGCCTCGTTGAATTTAAAATAGGAGGATATAGAGATGAAATTTTGTGTGATGTAATTCCCATGGGTGTATGTCATGTTTTGTTGGGAAGACCATGGTAGTTTGACAAAAATGTCATTCATGATGGGAGAAAAAATACTTACACCATGGAGAATAATGGTAGGACACACATGTTGCTACCAATAGAGGAGAAGAAAGTAAAAGAGGAAGCCAACACAAGCATACTTCTCATGAGTGGGAAGGAACTCCTGAGTGAAGTCAAGAAGGAACAAGAGATGTAGTTTGTTGTGGTGAGGAAACCTAGAGTTTTCCTTACAAGTACTTCTATGGATGATTTTCCTAAAGAAGTTCAGGAGCTGTTGGAGAATTTTCCTGACATAGTAGTGGATGAGTTGCCTAACTCATTACCACCCATCAAAAGTATCATCCATCATATTGATTTGATATTAGGAGAAAGTCTGCCAAACAAAGCAGCATACAGATTGACACCTCAATAGAATGAGGAGGTAAAGAATCAAGTCCAGGAATTGTTAGACAAGGGTTTGGTCAGAGAAAGCTTGAGTCCATGCACAGTACCAACTGTGTTGAGTCCAAATAAGGATGGATGATGGAGAATGTGTACAGACTCGAGAACCATAAACTAGATCGCCATTAGGTATATATTTCCTTTGCCAAGAATGGATGACTTAATGGATTGTTTAAGTGGAGAAAATTTCTTTTCTAAGATAATATATTTGAAAATTAGATATCACCAGATAAGGATGGGAGAAGGTGATGAGTGGAAAACAACCTTTAAGACAAATTAAGGGTTGTATGAGTGGCTTGTTATCCCATTTGGATTAAAAAATTCCGCAAGTACTTTTATGAGGTTGATGAATGAAATACTGAAAGATTTCATTGGCAAGTTTTTGGTTGTATATCTAGACGATATATTGGTCTTTATCAAGACTAAAGAGGAGCATTTGAGACATATGACATTAGTGATGAGGAGATTACAACAGGATAAGCTGTTGATAAATCTAAAGAAGTCCTCTTTTATGAAGACATAACTCATTTACTTGGATTTTGTGATCTCTTCAAATGAATTGAAGATGGATCTAGAGAAGGTGAAATAAATCAAAGAATGGCCATCACCAAGGAGTGTGTTTGAAGTGAGAAGCTTCCATGGATTAACAAGTTTCTATAGGAAGTTCATAAAAAATTTCAGTGGAATTTGTGCACCAATGATGGATACAGTGAAGAAGAGGCGCACGTCTTTTAAATGGATAAAGGAGGCCGAGAGGAGCTTCAATATATTGAAAGAGAAGATAACAGAACGATCAATTCTGGTCTTGCCAAATTTCGGGAAGACATTTCAAGTGAGATGTGATGAAAGTGGAGTTGCGATTGGAGCATTTTTGAGCCAAGATAATAGGCTTGTTGCATATTTCAGTGAGAAACTGAATGAGACTAAGAGAAAGTGCTCCACATATGATAAATAATTTTATGCCATAATTCAAGCCTTGAATTAGTGGAGGCACTACCTTGTTCCAAAGGAATTTGTCTTGTACAATGACAACCAAGCTTTAGAATTCATAGCCAGACAAGAGAATTTAAACTAGAGACACACTAAGTGGATAAAATTTATGAAAAATTTCACTTTTGTCATTAAACATGTTTCTGGTAATGCTAACAAAGTTGTTGATGCATTGAGCAGGAGATGTATGATTCTGCAGGAATTTCAGGTCAAGACCTTGGGGTTTGAACACCTTAAGGATATGTATTGTGATGATCCAGATTTCAGGGAAGCATACGAAGCATGTACAAATACTGTGCTGAGAAATAGGAGCCAGTGGACATGGTATATGATTCAAGAGGGATTGTTGTTCAAGGGCAATCAGTTGTGCATACCAAAATTCTCAATGAAGGATAACCTTTTGAAGGAAAAGCATAGTGGAGGATTGGTTGGACATTTCGGCCATGATAAAACATTTGAACAATTGAGAAGTTCATACTATTGGCCAATTATGAGAACATAAGTGATAAATTTTGTGAACATATGTAGAATCTGCCAACATGAAAAAGGCAAAAGACAGAACACTGGATTGTATCAACCATTGCCAATACCAGAGAGGCCTTGGGATGCAATAAGCATGTATTTTGTGTTAGGACTTCCAAGAACACAAAGAGGATGTGATTCCATATTTGTGGTGGTGGATATATTTTCAAATATGACACACTTTATCCCATGCCATAAGACTAGTGATGCAACACATGTTGCAAATTTATTTTTCAAGGAAGTTGTTCGACTTCATGGATTACCCAAAAGTATTGTCTCAGACAGAGATACCAAAATTTTTGGTCATTTATGGAGAACAATGTGGAAGAATTTGGGGACAAATTTTTCCTTCATCTCATCTTATCACCCTCAGATAGATGGACAGACTGAGGTGGGATCAGATTCTGCCACAAGTAGAATTTGCATACAATGACTCACCAAACAGGAGCACTGGAAAGAGCCCATTCCAAATACTGTATGGAATACAACCAAGAGGAGTATCTGAGTTGAGCGAATTGGGACAGAGTGAGATTAGAAGCATTGGAGAAGAAGATTTTGCTGCATAAATGCAAAAGCTCCATAGCCAGATCAGGGAGTAGTTGCAGAAATCTAGACAAGAGTACAAGCATAGAGTTTATCAACATCGCAAAGAGATTCATTTTGAGCTAGGAGATCAGGTTCTGTCACATCTCAAGAAAGAAAGGTTCCCAAGGGGAACATATTGAAAATCAAGAATATAGGACCATGTAAAATATTAAGGAAGTTTGATGCAAATTATTATGAGATTGAGCTGCCAGATGATGTGGGTATGTCACCCATATTCAACATATCAGACCTGTATCCTTACAGGGAAGATGAAGCAAGAGAAACAAAATGTCAGAAAGAGATTCAATGGGAAAATAAATTGCATGTAGCAGAAAATCCGCAGATGGAGAATATAGTCGATCAAAGGATTGGCAAGAAGACTAGGAGGAAGACCTATTTTGAATATTTTGTCAAGTGGAAGGGACACCCGCTAGAACATGCCAATTGGGAAAATGAAGATGATATCTAGAAGCATGGAAAGTCAATGCATGAGCTCACGGATAGGAGTCCATGAATTTTTGTCCAGGGGAGTATAATGAAGGAGCATCGCCAGCAAGCACATGTGGAGGGACAAATCAACACCATAACACAATTTTTTTTAATTATTTTGGAATCTTAAACGATGGCGTTTCCTGTCAATCTTTTTGGAACTAATTGAAAAATTGAAAAAGATCAAACGCTTGAAAGCTGAATGATCATGATTGATCTGGGAGTTTCACTCTTAGACTTTGATGTAACAGAAATTAAGTAGCAGTTTGTTTTTTTTCTCGAGTAAACGAGTAGTAGGAGGGAACCCTAGGAGCCCTCTAGGATAAATAGAGGTTTTGTATGCCCAAGTGAGGCTAATGCAAGTTAGTAGGAGATTGTTGTGATTTAGTTGTTTCTAAAATCCTCCAAAGCCTTTATTATTACCAAATGAGGATGTTGCAACAACTAATTTCTCAATTATCCTCTCCAAAATAGAGCAAGAGTTCGTGAAAGCAAGATGGAAGATGAGAGAGGGATGAGGCAAGAATTTGGTAGCATAAAAATAGCTCAAGAGATGTTGAGGAAATGAGGGTGAGAGGGCATTTATTTATACTTGGAGAGGCAAAGTGACCCCTCATGTATTAGAGTCAAGTGTCAAAACCCAAGGCAAAGACAAAATCTCAAGGAGGGGGGGCGCACCACTTAGGGTTTTAGCATGGATAGGTGAGGTGGAATGGGTGAGAGTGAGTGGGATGAAGCTAAGGGGTGAGGTGGAAGGCTAAGAAGGGTGCACCTATGGAGAGAGGGGTCCAAAACTCAATCCAATCCTTATTCAAGTGTTTTCTATTGAGAGGGGGGCACAAAGCCCCTAGGGGGCGTGAGGTTCTAAGTGAAGGTTGAGTCTAGGGGGTGGGTAAAGGTTAGGAAAAGGTTTGGGTAGGCTAGGAATAGGTTTTATAATCATTTTCCACCTTTACTTTACTCAATTTTCTCAAGATTACAAAAAATGACATTTTTACTATGTCATGACTAGCAATTAAAATTGTTGTTTTCACTGACTTAGACTCCCTATGGACAAACACCTAGCAAAAGTTGTTCAACTGAGCTGAAACTTGGTCCAAGGGTGTAGGGGATCTCATTCCAATTCTTTTGAGCACAAATACCCCTAGCAAAATCCCAAGGACCTAGTTTTTACATTATTTATCAAAAATTAATTAAAATTAATTAATTAAATTACCCAACCTTAGGCAATTTTAATTAATTAAAAAAAACCTATCTAGACTCGATGGAATTCCACAAAAATTCTAGAGATGTCTTACATGGTCATTTACATCATTCCTAAACAATACCTACCAGAGTATGACACCATTATGACACCTTTCACCACTTTGGAGGAATTATTTGTGGGAGTGAAAAACTCAAGGGAAATTAATAAGGGTGGTTAGGCCAAATTAATAACGTGAGGAAAAAAAACACTCAGTGGAAGGAACTGTCCTAATGAAGAAATTCTAAGGTAAATGACCAAACTATGATCCATGTAATGAAGAAATTCTAAGGTAACTGACCTAACTATGATCCATGTAGACCTATTACATTATTATCCCACACAGGGGAGGGAAATTCCAATTACAAAAATATGTGTTGGAGGCCAACACAACCTTATAGAACCAAGTAGTCTCTAACTTGGTAGCATATGATGATGCATATCTTCATGGTATATGGAGTTGACCCCCTAGTTGAATAGGTGGTCAAAAGGTTTGACTAAGTGAACTAAAGTTGCGCATTATCCCTTGGAGGCCTCTTTCCAATGCTTTATTTTGAGTTTAAAGTTGTATTTTGGTGTATTTGGTTCACCCCCTAGAAGTTGTGCATCATTTGGGGGCATCTTCTTGTTTGGGGATTATGCTTGTGTATGTCGGTGAAACTTCCCCTTTGAGTTGCACATCCTTTGGAGGCACTCTTTGCTTGGGATAGTTGGCTTGATGTGTTGTGTTGTACTTTCCTTTGAGCATCTTCTTTACTTGCACATTCAAGTTCATTTCAAGTTAGTGCAAGTTAGTGGTTTTGTTTTGTATAATTAGTATCTATTGTATCTTCATTGTTGTATCTCTTAGTTTACACTTTAACTTTGTAGATAGTTGTTGCTTTCATTCTTTTGTATCTAGTCTTAATTGTAAATCTTGTATCTAGTTATTCTTTTGTAATCTTGTTGTAATATTTGTAAAATCTAAACTCCCTTAAACTTAGTTGACCCCTTGCCCAATCTTAGGCACTAGTCTTAGTTGCCTTAGGGAAAGGAATTATTTTGCATTTGAAATCTTTCACTTTTCATTGTTTCTTTTGCATATAGGCTAGATCCCCTAACCTTTAATCAAATAAAATCAATTCCTAGAATTAACTTTTAATTTCACATAGTAACTAGGGTCTACCCCCCTTGGCTTCCCTAGGAGTAAGCCTAGATGGAAGAAGTTCAAGCGGAGGTGACAGTGGAATTGAAATTAGACATTGTGTCTCTGAGGACACACTAAGTGGACCGAGACTTATTCCATGTTTGCAAGTGTGTATAAGGATGACAACAATGTGCATGAACAACCGTGGCTAGGGCGGATTCAACTGGATCTTCAATATGAGGCTCTTTATGGAAGTCTTCTTCATCAACAGATTCTTCAACATTTAGACTAATTGCTTCTTCAACTTCATGTGTAGGAGGAAATAAATAATGGACAATCTCACCTTCATCGAACGAGAGAAAGGATACCAATGTCTCATTCAAGTTCTCAACATTTTACACTTCATTGGAAACTTATTTTTCTTGGTAGCTCTCATTATGAACATGTTCTTCAAGTGCTTCTTCCATAGAGGGTGGATGATGTTCCTTTTATGTTTCACATTCTTTAACTATAATATCATCATCCACATAAAAACCTTCCCTGTAAAGAGCGTCCTTGATTTCTTGGAAAGTATTTAGAAAATTCTGACTAGCTCAGCCCCAACACCTGAGAAATTATTCAATAAGACTTGTGGAGGAAAGTATGCTACTTGGATTACATGAATTTGTGAGACACTTCCTTTGTATCAACTCTAGATATGCTACAAACAATCACATTAGTATATTTGTTGATATTATGGTAGTTGCAGGAGTTATTTACCTCCACATGTAATCCTGACGAGAATATAATATTCCGGGAAGCAAGAAGAAACCCTAAATAGTTGGTTAATAACCCTAGAAGGCAAGTCGGATCAAAAGAATGATTTGTATTAAGTTATTAGCATCCAAGAGAAGAAGTCGACCCAATTAAGTGACTTGGAGGACTATAAATAGAGGGCACTTGAGCTCATTTGTACTCACCTCTCATAACTACATAAGGCAGTGGTGCGCAAGTTTGAAGAAGAGTTGCAGTTGCAGTTGCTGTAACTGGAATATTTCGGTTTTGACTTGGACTCTCTCTTGTTTATGGTTTGGAATTTCTGCTTGGCCCCTTTTGGTTATTCTTGCTTGGTGTGCTATCCCTGGAGAGATGTGTGCCACCTTGTTTGGCTATTAATCCTAGGGTTTACTTCCAGAATAATTCTCTGTCAAGGTTAAGGTGCTCGGGGGTGGCTTCGACCTATGGTTGGGAGACAATATTGCTATATTGTCTATGGTTAAATGAGCACATCCATTACTTTCTAACAGGTTATGGGCCCACACTATCTTCGGGCAGTCTAACTGCTGGAAGATAGATTGGGAGGATTTGCTCAGTTACAGTTGCAGTTGCAACTAGTTTTTGTTGCAACAACGAAACCCTAACCCTCTTGTTGAGACACCTTAAGTCAAGAGATTGACCTGATTTTTGGATATCCTAGTGCGCCCTAGCTTAGTGCACCTCCTAGTATTCTCATCAAGCCAAGACGTCAATTTTGAGTTTTTGGTCAAAGTCAAAGGTTGACCAAGTCAAAGCAATTATGACTTACTCTATGAAGTCAGAAAACAAGTTAGAAGGGGATTCTAACTTCAGAGCGTGGAAGACGAGGATTTACCTCATCATTGCCAAGAATAATGTGTTGGACATCATTAAAGGAAATACCATGGAACCATAGTTCGAAGAAGGAAAAGAGAAGGAACATCATAACGTTGCAGTTATGGAGAAGTTCAAAGATAATGACATCAATTCCATGAGTATCATGATGGATTCTATAAAATAGCACTTGATACCCTACATCTTCCATCTTGAATCATCTAAGAAGATGTATGATTCCCTAACAAACCTCTTCTCAGTCAAAAACATTGGATAGGTAATGAGTCTGAAGAATAAGCTCCGTGCAGGGGTGATTTTAAGGATGTAAATTTATTTTAAAATGTAGAAACCTTGGTGAATCTTACTAACCCTTCATATGCCAACTATAAATGTTTGGCGATATTTTTGTAAAAATATTCAATTTTTTAAGGATTTTATATAGTTTGTATAAAATTTTGG
>WSFP011475141.1:0-17105 GCA_009831015.1 Picea engelmannii
GCTAAGGGCACTAAAGTAACCTAATGGGACCACATGTCATCCATTAGAGGGTCACTAAAATAGTACTAAGACAAAATTACCACCATAACACTAACATTCATTCATTTATTATATTGATTATTTTTTAATTATAAAACTCAAAGGCTTTGTGAAATGCCTTGAATAACTGTTAGCATATCATTAGTGTTTTAGCATGTAAAATGTTTCCATTTAAGAAGAATGAACTCCAGACTAAAAACATGACCTATAAATGAAAGGATGGTCAATATAATTTTGAAGCTATCATTTCCTTATGAAAGGCGATAAATCAAAACATGTAGCATGGGATTGGGAGGAGATTCCAACATCAGATAATTGTGTGTTCTCATTTAAAATAATAGAGTTATATATGTATAGAAGTTTTGGCATTTGCAATATTTTACTAAGCATTGGGCCATGTTAATCTTCAATCATTTTGTATTTTTGTTTTTTAAGCTAAAAATGTTTTATAGTTATCAAGGCTACGAGTGTCGTAGTGTGGGATCTAATGCTATGACATAAGGTTCAAAGGTCAGTTTCATTGCAAGGCTTGTTTGTGAATATTATGATTAACTTTGACCAAGGTTTAAATGTTAGATATTAATGGAGAAATGCTAAATATAGAAGTAGTAAATAAACTTGGACTCCTCGTGTCCTCTCCACAATTATCGGATCCGTCATTTGAGGAAATTGTTGCTTGTGTATCAAGCTATAAATGTAATCGTTTTCTTGATTAATCATATAGATTGGTGTGAGTTCTATCTTTTCTGTAGATTTATTTATTTTGGTATCAGAGAAGGTATGGGTGTGACTCCCTCACGGGAGTGCCCAGGAACATGTGGAGAGTAGAGTAGGTTGTTTGAGTGTTCATCTCTTCGTGTGAGTTCTTTGTTTGGTATATTGTTGGTTGTTGTTGTTGTTGTGAGAACTTGGAGGAGATGTTGTCTGCATGTGGAGCTGAGACTGGGCGTAAAGAAAAATAGTTGTCAGGAAGTATGCGTGATGAGCACCCATGTGCACGTAATGTAGGAGCTGGTACAGAGCAGTGGAAAGGAAGAATTTGTGTGAAGGTGACATGTGCATTGGTGTCAAAGAATTACTCGAGAGCAATTTGTGGAATTTGTTATTTGCTAGCTTTCATTAAAATCATTTTGTGATCTGTGTGATCAACTTATGTGGTTTGCAACAAAATCGTTGATTTGTTGTAGAAGGGAGTTTAATGTTGTTTGTAGTCTCAAACCACCAAAAGAAAAAATTGAGGTATAAGAGATCCACGTAGACGAGGAGTTGTGACTTGCATATCGACATCGTTGCCTAGAAATGGTGTTGTCCATGTTTAAAGTATATCATTTCTATGATACATTTCCATAGTGGTTTATGTGATACATTTCTTGTGCATTGTAGCTATGCATCCCAAGGAGTCTTCATCGTTCAGTGAGGAATTGCGATTATGAAATTGAAACCCAGTCTTAATGAGATATGGGTTTGACGCCTGAGTGCTGACTCAAGACAAACTATATTTATCATGCGATTGTTGGAGCCTTTCTTGCATTCGATATTGTAAATTATGACATCCAAAAATGAATGTGATCGTGCATACACAGTTCTTGTAGAGTACGTCAGATCTCTGAGTGACTCGGTGATTTATTAAAGCTATTTCTCGATGGTTGTTTCTGGTTCAAGTCTCCTCCATGCGGTATTGGGAATGTTGTTACTGCTTCTTGTGGCGGCGGTGTGCGTGGGTGCCATGGATGTCGGTGATTGCATGTTGAACTGGACGGTGAAGCAGTCGTAGTGCAGTGGTTCAATCAGCGAGTGCGGAGCGACAGGACTGCCACTGTCCTCAAGGAGTCGCCCAAAAATTGATATAGCTGTCATTGGACAGTTGTTTGTTAAACTTGTTGGGTGGAGCATGAGACCCATTGCTTTGGCCACTGGAGAAAGAGCGCCCTCTTGGAAGTTGGGTGAAGAAATATTGGTGTTGCGTAAGTGATAGCACTGTATGGAGGTGTTATAGGAAAGTGAGGTGTACGTGCCCATTCCGTCGGACTCACACACCCTCCAATTTGACACAAAATTGAGATTGAGTTGTGATGTTTTTTGTTTGAAGGTGTGCATAGTTATATCATTTGAGTTATTATAATGTGAGTCACACATGTAATTGAAAGTCTATGTAGTGGTCCTAGAAAATACTATGTACTTGAGCCATTGTATACTCCCCTAATGTGAAAATTTGGTGGTGATCTAAAAACCACTATGTAAAGCATGGTTACCGGTAATTCGAGAAAACCTGGTGCATGGTTGAGGGTAATCCGATAAAACCCAGAGTATGGTGACAGGTAATCCGAGAAAACCTGGTGCATGGTTGAGGGTAATCTGAGAAAACCTAGAGCATGGTTATGGGTAAGCCGAAAAAAAATCATGTTGACAATGATGTGATGCAGGGGAGGTATGAGGAAGAATGGTTGAATGAACCATGTAGCTGAAAAGGATTCCTAGAGAACTGGAGGTTACAGCGGTTGATGACCCATGTATTATGATAGATGGATTTATTTTTATATGGACATCAATAATCAAATGCAGGTACAAGATGAAGCAGATGAAGATATGACCACATAGATATTTAGATTAGTATTCATTAAGGGAGAGTGTTGGAATATATAATTCATACTTATCTAATATGCTTGCTAATGTATTGAGAGGTAGAGCTAATATCTACGTGAGTTGTGTGATCCTATTCTTAAGAGGTTGTTAAAGAGTTGGATTGGTGAGATCCTATTTTGGTGTGTGGTTGAGATATTCTCTCAACCTCTCCAGTTATCTTTAGAATAAGTTAGATATGATAACAACATGTACACTCTATATAATAGATTACATTGTATTGATATTGTAAGTAATTGAATACTTGTTGATATCACTCTACTCTCCCATAGGATGTAAATGGTTGTATAAAACCAAATTTAATGCAGATGGAAGTGTTGACAAATACAAAGATATATTAGTTGCAAGAGGGTATTCACAAAATGAAGGAATTGATTATGAGGACACTTTTTCACTTGTAGCTAAGTTAAATACAATTAGAGTCGTGATTGTATTAGCTACACAACACTTTTGGAAAATACATCAGTTAGATGTTAAATCTGCATTTTTGAATGGTGATTTAAAAGAAGAAGTTTATTTAGTTCAGCCTGAAGGATTTATAAGGAAAGGACAAGAGGATCTTGTGTGTAAGCTAAAGAAAGTTTTATATGGTTTGAAACAAACACCTAGATCTTGGTATATTAAGATTGATTCATTCTTTGCATAGACAGGTTTTGTGAAAAGAAAAAATTATCCTAATTTGTATGTCAAAAATGATGAAAATGGGAATGTTGCTTTGGTATCTTTATATGTTGATGATTTGATTATAACGGGAAGTGCTTCTCACTTGATTGAAGATATTAAAATTCAGTTATCACAGATGTTTGAAATGAAGGATCTTGGTGAAATACATTATTGTTTTGGTCTGGAAATATGGAGAGAAGGTGGTAAAACAATGGTCACTCAAAGTAAATACACAAGGGAAATACTAGAAAGATTCAATATGAATGAATGCAAGGTAGTGTCAACACCTTTAGAACAGAATGTTAAGTTATCTAGTGTTGATGAAACTAAAGAGGCAAATGGTACTTTGTATCACCAGTTGGTGGGAAGTTTGAACTGTCTTACTACTACCAGACCAGACATAGCATATTCAGTCAGCATCCTTAGTTAGTTCATGCTAAGCCACTTGAAAGCCATTGGGTAGCTGCAAAGAAAGTCCTTCAATATCCTAAAGGAATTGTTGATTTTGGTATTATGTATACTTATAATTGTGATGTTGAGTTGGCAGGTTACTCTGATTCAGATTGGGCTGGAAATCTTGATGACATGAAATCAACTTTAGGATATGCATTCAACATTGGTACAGGGGTCGTGTCATGGAGCAATAAGAAACAACCAATTGTCTCTTTGTCATCAATAGAAGCTGAGTACAAAGCTCTATGTAATGCTACTTGTGAAGTTGTTTGGTTAAGGAGAATTCTTGAAGATCTTGTGAAGTTGTTTGGTTAAGGAGAATTCTTGAAGATATTGGCAATAAACAAATGAAGCATGTTGTTTTCAAATGTGACAATCAAAGTTCTATTAAATTGGCTCACAACCCAAATTATCATGCTAGAACAAAGCGTACTAAAATCCAACACCATTTTCTAAGAGAAAAGATATAGTGAAAGGAAATTGACTTGATCTATTGTAATACCACTGATAATGTGGCTGGCATTTTTACCAAACCTCTTGGAAAGATGAATTTTGAAGAATGCAGGAAACAGTTATGTGTGGTAGAAAATCCATTTCTCCATTAAAGGGAAGTGTTAGATATTAATGGAGAAATGCTAAACATAGAAGTAGTTAATAAACTTGGACTCCTCGTGTCTTATACACAATTATTAAATCCATCATTTGAAAAAACTGTTACTTGTGTATCAAGCTATAAATGTAATCATTTTCTTGATTAATCATATAGATTGGTGTGAGTTCTATCTCTTCTGCAAATTTATTTATTTTTAATTACTTCCATGCCTATAATTGGGATAATGTGGGATTTCTTTTTGGAATGTTTTTTAAGTAAATTGTTTTATCAATGGCTTGTAATTTTCACACATTTTATCTCATTCTTTAGAGGTAAATTTCTTAGAGAAGAGCAAAGTTACTAGTCAACATAATAGATTTAGATAGGATTTCTTTTTGGCATGCTTTTAAAGTAAATTAGTATCAATGGCTTGGGATTGTCACGCATTTTATCGAACTCTTTAGAGATGAATTTATTTCTTAGGAAAGAGCAAGGTTACGTGTCCACATAGCATATTTAGATTAATAATGGCTTGTGATTTTCACACATTTTATCTAACTCTTTCGTGGTATATTTCTCAAGGGAGGGCAAGGTTACTTGTCCATAGAGAAGATTTAGTGCATATCGCGAACATTAATAAAGGAGTCATTAATGCCCTCTAGATTAATGATACGCACAATTACTAACAGCAATGTTAAAAGCAAGGTGAGCAGATTTTGTTGATAAGAGATATCTTTGGAGTCGTACTTTGAATACTATAAATATAATTGAGAGACAAAGGTCTAACGCTTTTGGTGGATTTCAAATATATTCAATCTTTCTAAGCATTAATTTGTTTTCATATGTTATGGTGCTTTTTATTTTGTATATATTTAAAATTATAAGTGGCATGTGACAAATTATATTAATGTTATGTGTAATTTATTATATATTAGCATATTACGTTAATCATATGAAAGGATTTAATGCAAGGTGTCTCATTAATTATTAAATGTTAATCATTTGATGTTAACATATATGTTTTCTTGTTAATGTTAGAACTCGATTAGTAATTGTTTTATAGTTATGTAAGAGACTAGCCTATAAGTGCAACTTACATTTTTCTTTCTAAAGTGTTTCATTTGAGGGGTTACAATTGGTCCAAAATATGTCATAGACCACAACTAGACAATTTTCATGGGTGGGATTTATAAGAATTTTTTTTAGCTAAGATGCCACAATAGAGTGGGTATTTTTTTTCAAAATTACCCACGACTTGCACTTGGCCCTTGCTACTTATTCTTTGTTGCATGTGCAAGTTTATATTCATGGAGGATAGATGACTATGGCCTATTATTCAAGTAGAGTGAGTGTAAGATCAAAGGTGGACTAGAGTTGATTTTGGATTTGAAATAAATTGATTTTTGTGGATTTCTTCTTTAGGTACAAGCATAGTGACTTATTCAAGGATGGAATTTCTCGAGATATATGGATTCTAGAACAAAAGATAAATTAAATATAGATCTCTTCTTGGTACTTACAAGAACAACATATTGTATGGAGCGAGGGGGCAAGAGTCGAGTTATTAGGGGCAAAGATAAATTAATTTTGAAACATTTTGTTCAAGGAATTTAGGTTTGAGAGCATGGTAATTTTGGATATCAATGAACTAAATATTGGCCATTCAAGTAGTTACAAGCACAAGTTCTTTTTAGAATGAAAGATGTGAGATATGAACTAAATCAAGGGTTTCATGAACTAGTTTGATTTGTTCTCTCATTCATCAAAGCTCATATCCTATTTCAAAGAGGGCGGATTTGAGATTAGAGCATATTGTAATTTGGATATCCAATAAATTGGGTTTGGTTCATCCTATAGTTACAATAACATTATCATTAAAGACATAATTAAAGTAGATCTAGTTTGGGATAGGGATTAAGTACTTTTGTTTTTCTTTCCTTTCTTTTGTTATAACCGACATCTTGGAAGGCATATCTAAGATTGAATTTAATCCCTACTAAGATAATATAAAACCAATCCAATTCAATAATCACAAGCTCAATTAGTTCAGAGTGATAGAATTACAGTTGAGCTTTCCTCATAATAAAATATGTTAATTTTGTTTTCTCCTATTTTTAATGAAGATCCTAATGCAAAGACAACGTTACATAAAAACAGCCTACCTCATACCTAACAATGCAAGTCATGGAAGTGCATGAAATCTACTTACCAAACATAGCTAGTCACGGTGTTTTTGTAAGGGAATTAGATGAGATGAACATTGTATTGATAAAGAATCCAAAATTGAGAACTTATCATGGTAAACCTTTCTTTGGAAAAATCTTGAAACCCTATGCATGTTTTATGCATTGATATCATTAACCATGATTGGTTTGTTAATTTAATGTTTGCTTAGAATGTTGTCAATTTAGTATTGATTTTTCAACTCAGTGTTGTGTTGTGATGTATCATGTGTTAGCTCGAACAGGTACTTCTGCAATGGTGATGCCTAGCATACAGAGGTGTTGGAGTGACACTCTTTAAAGTGGTTTTTATGTAATGACTAGAGTGAATTTTGTAAGGTTGAGTGACTTAAGTGATTTAAGTCATCTCAACAAAAGATTAGGTCATGATCGTTAGATCGTGAGATCCAAGATGTAATCTTAGGCATTGAGATCTAGGGTTGGGGTTTTAGTCATTAGGGGATTATAAAAGCATATCTAAGGAGAGTGAGAGGCACACAATGAGTGCATAGGAGAAAGAGTCTTGCTCATATACTTGTTTATGAGTGGGCAAGGTTGAGGAAAGGGTGCAGGGACAAGAAGGGAGGATTATTATCCCAAAATGGGAACACATGATTTTATCTAATAAAATCAAACTCATAATTGGTTTTCCCACAAGAGTTTTTCCAAAGGTGTTTACGTGAAGCTCGTGTGCAAATGTGTTTGTTTCATGTTTTATGCTTCTCCTTATATTTTCGTTGAGTAACCTCAGCGAAAATTTCAGATCTACCCGAAAATTAAAAAATATATATGTGGGAAATTTTTTGCAACCGCAGGTAAAGATAAATAAAAAAGGGAAGTTTTGGTCATACGGATCAAACTCGGGATGTGTTATGTGTGATGGAAGATAGATCGGATTGTGGTATTCGTAAGCTACAACTGTTGAGATCGAGAAGTTGTTGGGCGTGCAAAGGTGGCAGGTGTGGATGTGTGTGTCGCTGAGAGAAGGGAGCAATCACCGTTCTAAGAGTCATCGGTTGCTGCTGGGAAAGAGAGACCACAAGCGCGTGGATAAAACAGGCTGACATAGCGGTTCTGCAGGCCAAGCCAGGCCACGTGAAGAAGCGCAACAGGTAAGTGGAGAGGCCGCCAAACAAAGAGCAGTCAGCGGCCCACTGAAGGGTAGTCGTCGACGTGTAGAGGACGGCGTGCGGAGTAGAAGGTTCGGACATCAGCTGAAACCAAAATTAGAGAAACAGCGTGCAGGTAAGAGCGGCCGAGAGGGAGGACAGGAAAGATGCGGGCTACTGGAGTTTGTGGGCTCAACAAACGGCGTCTGAGCGAAGAGTTGGGCACGCGAGTTGGGTTAGGCAACCTCCAGCGTCGGCAGATGAGAGAAATAAACGATGCAGCGAACATGGAAAAGACCAGTCACGCGTTTGCACATGTAGAACTGTGAGATAGCCAACAATTTGTGCTAAGACAAAGTCGTGTGGGGAATGCGAAGGAGTCGCCACTAAGATTGGAAGGCGGAGGCAAGATCTGAGTGTGGAACGACAGCAGCAGTGGCAGTGGTTGGTTGGTGTGAGAGAGAAGTCAAAACCGCCAGAGAAACGGCCACCAGAAAAGGTTGCGGGCCACTAGCAAACCATAGAAGAACCGAGAGGTTATCTAGGCAGTCGTCGGGCAGGTCCGGGCAGCTCAAGCAGCAGATAGAACTGTCAGGCAGCGGGCAGTCTGCCTATAAAATTTCGGGAAACAGGCAGGGAGCGAGTTAAAGTCGAGCAGCCTAGAAAAGGACCCTTGCAGCAGTAGGGGGCTACAGGCAGCCCTGGGCAGCAGGTCCAGGAGGCCAAATTTGAGAAGGTTGTCGAGATGACAACGTTGGATCATCTCACCATATAATGAGAATGAGGTCGATGTTCCTTAGTGTTTCGGAGAAGGCCTCTGACTATCATGCGAATTGGAGGTCGATGTTCCTTAGTGTTTCGGAGAAGGACTCAGACTCTCATGCGAATTGTGGGACACACACCATGCATACAGTGGAGCAAATTGGATGTGTCATATTCCAACTAGACTCGAGAGTTTCTCTCGAAGTGGCAGGAGTGATGTCTATCCCAGAGATGAAGTTGTTCTCAGTATCAGCCTTGGAGGACATGGAGTATGCAGTTATATTCGAGGATGGACAGGTACTCATACGCTTAGAGGAAGTAGATACCCAGGATGTTGTAGTGAGACTTGGCATCAGAGAGGTTATGATGCACAGGGTGCTGGGACAACCTGTAGTGCGGTCCAAGGAGATCTTGGATCGTAAATCATATCAGAGTGTCGCGGAGGTAACAGGAGGTTCTAGTTCAGAGGGAACAGCTACAGCAGCAGCAGATTTGATGGGGTCAGAGATTGATCTAGGAGGAGGTTCTTCCAGAAGTACCTTCCTCGTTAAGATGGAGTGTTAGCTTTTGGGGTAGCTCAGACAGATACTTTTGCATTGGCGTTGCCTAGCATGCGGAGGTGTCCAAGAGACACTCTTTAAAGTATCTTTTATGTAATGACTAAAGTGAGTTTTGTAAGGTTGATTGACTTAAGTGAGTTAAGTCATCTCGACGAAAGATTAAGTCATGATTGTCAGATCGTGAAATCCAAGATCTAATATTGACCATTAAGATCTAGGGTTAGGGTTTTAGTCATTAGGGGATTACAAAAGCATATCTAAGAAGAGTGAGAGGCACACAATAAGTGCATAGGAGGAAGAGGGAGTATTGCTCATGTACTTGTGTCTAAGTGGGCAGCGCTAAGAAAAGGGTGCAGGGGGCAGCGAGGGAAATAGTATCCAAGTGGGCTAGGCTATCAGCTACAACATTGTAATCCTTTGATGGGCCATTATCCCAGGATGAGAGCCCAATATTTTATTTAATAAAATCAAACTCAAAATTGGTGTTTCCGCGAGGGTTTTTCCAAGGGTGTTTACCTGAATCTCATGTGCAAATGTGTTTGGGTTTTGTTTTATGCTTTCGCTTATATTTTCGTTGAGTAACCTAGTTGTGCTTTAGTTCAGTAAAATTATTTTGCTCAGAATGTGCTAGGTTAGCAGATTTCAACATCATGATGTGTAAAAATACTCTTCTCCAAAAAGTGTTTGGTAGCCAAGAAAGAGTAGCTAGCATAGGTTTGTTTTTGTTGGTTTGATTTAGGTTTAGATATTTAAACAAATATGAAAATGAAAAAGATCTTTGTGTATGCAAGGGTTTGGAGATCTTAGCAGAGGAATAGACATGAAAAGCACGGTTATTTATATTTCTAATTATGCTCCTTTAAAGCCCTATTACAATTCTATTTAAGTATGATGTAACTAAGACTTTACTGGAAGATGAGACATGGATATTATGGTTCATTATTTTTCTTGTGTGTGCTATTAGACCTTAAACATTTGTATATAGCTTCCATCTTGATTCATGACAATGGCAATAATTATGTTATATGTATTGTATTATTTTTATTATTTATTTGATCATATTGTAAAAACTCATTATCAAACGCAATATATGAAGAATACCACATGATGTTTAGATTAAAAATCTCACAGTGGAAAGGTAACATTTTATTTTCATGGATAACCGGCAAAAGTAGGCCATAGTCAATAGAATTCAAAAAAGGAAAAGAGTGGATGTAGATAGCTCTGTTATTTGCACTACATAGGAGTCCATGTTGGACACGAAGAAGGATAAGCTTGACAACTTGTTGTCAGCTAGGATAGCCATCTCTCATGCTATCATTTGTAAAACCAAAGTTGGAGAAGAGCAGGTTGAAAGCATGAGCAGACAAATTGTTGCATTAGAAAAGCAAGTGAAGTATTATAAAGGAGCTCAAGATGCAGTGAGTAAATTCATCAAGGAAGTCCTTGAAGAGGATAAAATAAATGAATTGATTAAGGACGACTTCATAGCTTGTTGAATGGTGTTGTCATTGATGTCAAAGTCAATCATTGATCAGCATGAAAAATCATATGGAGTCTCCAAAGTGGTCCCCTTATGGCGTATCTTTAAGCATGGCCCTCACAGGAAGACGCTTTGAAGAAGCCCTAAAACCAAGTGAAGAATCCTCTAAAGTCAAGTGAAGAAGCCTACAGATGTTCAAGATAAAGATTGCAAGATGGAGATTGTTAAAAGTATTATTTGTGGTCAATTTGGATACTCTATCTTTGAGAGAATTTTTACCCTACATAACTAACTCAAATGGAAGCACAAGTTACATGGTTGGCAAGCTTATTCTGAGACCTTTCCAACAATATATTGAAGTCCCTCTAACTCCCTAGGAATGAGGAGATATGAAGCTTTTCGTCCGACAATCCAGCCAAAAAATTGAGAACAATTCAACTAGGTCAACCCATAAACTAAAAATAGGGACATAACTACTATAAATACATGATGGATTTTCGCATTTTTAGGGCATCCAAGCTTGTGATCTCTTAGCACAAGTTTGGTAGTGAAGGAACTGGGCGGATAAGGAGCTCTTATGAAGGATATTTTATAGTCTTATGGTTATGCTTTGATCATTGTTATGGGTTCGCTATAGTATGGAAGGTTGATTCTTTGCACAAGGTTCTATGTGGTTGTTGGGGTCTATGTGTGGACCCATGTAGACCTGAGATTTCTATGTAGACCTAGTTTGAAGATGGTGATGTATCAATGATAGTGACTGAGACAATGACAATTGTATGTGGACCAAGTTTCTATGTGGACCTAATTTGAAGATGGTGATGTATCAATGATAGTGACAGAGACAGTGACAATGTATGTAGACCCAGTTTGATGATAATGATGTATCAATGATAAGAGACAGTCACAATCACAGTGACAAGTTGATTTTTTTATATACATATTTGAGAGTGGAAAGAAGGGGCAAGGAAAGGGGGTTGGAGTCTCCTTCTAGTTGGAGCTAGAGAATCTAGGGAGTTGTAGCTTCCTTCAAGTTGGACCCTATAAACTAGGGGGTTGAAGCTTCCTTCTAGCTGGAGCTGAAGAATCTTGGAAGTTGTAGCTTCCTATGAATGTAATCTTGTTATTATAAAAGAAAAACATTATGTGGATTTCCATGTAAATCTATTGTGCACTGTGTATTTATTCTTCTGCTCTTTATTGTATATTGGAATGCATTTATTTGATTGAAAAGTTAAAGTTTAGAAAGTGTTAAATTATACTTGATATTGATTCACCCCCCTCACATTATCAACATAGCTAAGATGTTAGAATTGCAAGAAGTAATGCAATGAGTAAGTTCATCAAGGAAGTCCTTGAATATGACAAAATAAATTAACTGAATAGGGAGGACTTCATAGCTAAGGTGTTAGAATTGTAGGAAGTGACCCTGAATTTATCAATCCTATATAATGAGAATCTCATATGGAGGGAGAAACATGCAAAGGTATGAAATCAAGTTGAATTCATCAAGCAAATTCAAAACGTTGAGGTCACAAGGACCATGGAATTAGAATGTGACCAGAGAAGAATTGTCCAAAATGGAACAAGCAACAAACTACTGGGGCAAATTGATCAAAGGATCCCAAAGGCTAATTCAGAATGAGTGGATGGCGTGTATCAAAGTATGGGATCTCGTCAAAGATACTACTTCACATAACAGGTTGTCAAGCTTTGGCCGTCTCTAGGATTTTAGGCCAATCTCTGAAGTATTGAAAGAATTAAAGGAGACAACGAAATGTGAAGCAAAAGTCAAAGGCATCTCTTCACTAGAGCGCAGGTACCTTCAACGATTTTTGAAAAGTGAAGTGAGAGAGCATCAACTTGTCTAAAATCGATTTTTCCAAAATTAGAAAAGCATACCAAGATGTTAAGTCAAGAGATCACAACGTTGAGTGTCCCTAGAGAACAACATGTATTTACTCATCCTGTGTGATGAGTTATTCGAACAATGGGGCAAATATGATGTTGAGCATGCACCAACTAAAACACCTAGTTCTCCCAAGTCCCATTGGCTTTTATGTTTTTTTTATTATTCTAATTTTGCATGAGAAGTTACCTACAAATATGTAAATCGACCTCTTAGAAAAGGCTCTTTGGCGCAAAGCTAATGGTAGAAATTGTATTGAGAATTACTTCAAAGATTAATTCAGAAGCTCTCTTTGGGGCTAGAGACGCTTTTTGTTGAAGATTTGTTGTGGAACGTTCTGATTGGTAGATTACTCTATTGTTGGGTGAGTGTCTCATATGTGTAGTAAGAATTATCAAGTTATCTTGCATGATTACATGAATAATTACTTCACTATTTTCAGTGAATCATTTTGTATACTTTATTAGTCTATTTTCATTACTTTCATAATTTGTACATGTCATTTAATATATAAATGCATAAGATCATTCATGTAGTTGATTCTTTATTGAATGACAAATCAATGTGATGTTCTCGTAGTTTCTTTTTTTTGCAATAGTTAAGCTATGTTTCTTGGAATATTTCTATAGCCATACTTGTTCAATAGAATTGTTTCTTAGAATAATTAAGTTATAGGATTATTTCCATTTATTGTCTCCAAGAGTTATCTTTGGGAGAGAAACTTCTTTCAAATCCTTTTTGATTAGATCTAATTACTTTGTTTCACATATAACAGAAAAAGGCAAACATAAAGTAACATTTTATAAAGCCCATCGAATGGTTGTCGAACCAAAACCCAAAGGATTATTCCATACCAAATGAGGCAGAGTCTAATTGGGCCTCTTCCTTGGATTTAATCCTTACTATTGAATCTTAGGAATCCAACCCCCTCAACAAAATTGGCACTAGAAGGAGGATCGATGTATGGCAAGCCATACTAACAGCTCATTTTCCAAAAACATTCCAAATCTTGAAGGTCAAACTTCTGAAAATCCTACATCTCAAGATTTAGAAAATCCTAGACTTGATACTAAGTCAATCTCATATTTAGTATTGCACGATGAGGTAAACACTTTCAAACATATTGCATGTGCCTATGCAAGGCAAATCAATGCTTTGCATGTAACCCCTTTACTTTCTCGACAAATAAATGCTTCTCGAACTACGACCAACAATGGAAATCATACTCTAGTTCACATTGTAAAAGACTTGGTAGAATTAGCCTTACAAGAAATTACTCAACCTTTTAGCATGATTCCTCAAACACTAATCAATCCTACTACTTCTCTAATAGAAAGTGAGCATTCTTACAGACAGTCAAATTCTAATTATGATCCAGACTACTCAGAAAGCTCAAACTCATATTTTGATCATTCAAAACATTCATATATGGCCAATAATCATAATCAACCTTGGTTAGCCCAATATGCTTTGGTCCTACCCAATGAATTACACAATCTACCTAAGTATCTAGATCATCTACATCCCAAGTATGATCTAGAAACATCCGGACCACCAAAGGATCTCATTAAGAAAATTATTTTAGCCATCACATTGATGAATGTGCAACACAAAGATGTGGTTTGTAGACTCTTTCCATATACCTTTGAAAACACTACCTCTACTTGGTGTTTTAATTTGCATATTGGATCAATTGACTAATTGGGGTGACTTTAAAAAAATCTTTTTTGATCAATTTGGAGAGGAAACCACCACCGATGCTTTGATGGTCGAATTATTCGCATTAGTCATGGGTCCTAAGGAAAAGGTCAAGATTTCAACCAAAGGTTTACCACGATCCTAAATAAGTTTAAAAATGGAATTGCGCCTACATCAAAGCTTCAAATCAAAGCTTATGTTAACATCTTAACTACGATAATTTCAATAGCCATTAAACAAGCACCAAACAATACACTATCATTAATTTTTGAGGAAGTCAAAAAGGTTGAATTTGAAATGGAAGGATGAAAAGAAACCTAGACAACATTGGGATAGAAAGAGGATGCACAACCCAAGAAGAAGAAGAAGTGGCCATGTATAACTATTGCAACTATCATCAAGATAATCATTCTAAAAAAACTTGTCCATAGTGGATAAATGCCATGAATTTAGTGGCAAATACATTTTTGAATGGTTGTATACAAACAAAAGAATTTGGTGAGCAACTAGATGGACACATCGAAGATAAATCTTCGAAACAATCTAATGAGATAACCATGATCCTTTGGGATATGTTCCCTGGTTTGAACTTCGCTGAAGACAATGAAGTTGTGGAAGAAGGATTAGCAGTGCAAACCAACTATCATACTAGGAGTAAGGGACCTATACCCCAATAACAACAGATTATATCCCAAACCCTGAATGTGAAGAAAACATGTACTATAATTATAAAAAATAAAGCGTTGGAGTTATCAAGATAATGTTGATCTACTTTAATTAACTTAGATTGATTTTACCATGCATTGATGGATCCCAAGTTGAAGTAAGTTTAACATGAAGAATCTATATATTTTAGATACAACTAGTTGACTTCTAGTTTAGTGAACTACAAATAAGTCAGCAATGAGCATTCAAGCATTTGCTCTATAAAATGGACATTTCCCTCCATGGACATTTCCCTTTCAAAGGTTTTACCACATACATGAACAGAGATAAGGTCGAAGATTGTCTGCAAATGGAAGGCTTCAACAACCTCTATGCCATAACTCTTTTATATTGGTGGATTAAAGCAAGCAGTTCCAAATTCATCTAGAATATTTTGTAACCACCTTAGCAGGTCTATAAATATGTATTAAGTCAACATTAAAGAGGCTCTGCTAGAGGTTGTTGATCTACTTTGTTTTGGGTTTTGAGTTTGCATTCTAGTTTGTTATACTTGTTGTTCTGACTATGGGATTGTTGAACTCTAGTAGAATGTAAGGAAAAAGGCCTAAATGTAATCCATATTACAAGTAATATAACGTGATTTCATGATTGCTATGCCTATTGTCACATCCCCACAATGTGCCTAGCCAAATCTTGCGATCGTGCTCCCCTTGAGGGGGTGCAACACCGCAACATTTCTCTCTTGGTTGCTTGGCAACACAAAGGATACTTCGTTCGGACTATGCCTCTTCACCTATAGCATACCCATACTCTGTTCTAGGCCACTAGAAATCACACTCCTACTCTAATGCAACTCTTGTATACTTAGACAAATGTTAACAACTTAACAAGTTAACACTTAGTCATATATATAAGCATACATCCATGAAACAAATAGAACACTTGTGAAACAAACAAGAAAAACACAGATAAAGTGTGGGCAGCATAAATTGTGCCTAACACCCAGCTAATTCTTCGTTATTGCAAAACAATTACAATATGAGCAATATCAGCTCGGTTTACAACTGGGCGAAGTCACACAACTTGCCTCACCTCACTAAGACACTCATACACAAATTCATCACACCAAGACTCTCTGTCGCAACCTTCTGGTGTACACCTCAAACGTTCCCTCAATTGTAGACTTGTCGTCTCTTCTCTGATGCAAGGCTTCACACATACCTGTGATTCTGTCTCCTAGCATGCCCCCTCAGCCTGCGACAAGACTTCCCCCAAACTCAACCAAAAAGAAGGTCGCCCCGACTCTTCCCACAGAATCACCTCAAGGCAGCACAAGTCCTCCCATTTGAAGCGACTTGGCTCCTTTAGGGAGCTCACCCCTCTTCGTCTAAGTCTACCTCAAAATCACAGCACTGATCTTGCTCTCTGTGTCTTCAAATATGCCTTCCTTGGTCGTGTGCCCTTGTTCTTTTATAGGGACTCCAAAGGTCACCATCGTGAATCATCGTGTCCTTTGGGGTTGTCGCGCCCCTTCGCGAACCCATGTGTCGAAACGAATTGTCGCGCCCCTTCGCAAACCCAATCACTGAAACGAATCATTGTGATCTTGTTGTTGCGCCCATACTTCAACCAACTCTAGCATGTCTCTGCACACTGAATTCCTCCATGCCTTGGACCGATTGGGTAGCTAGTCCAATCGTCGCACCCAACTCATGAGAATGCACTTCCTGATTATCGAACTTGGTCTTTTATATCGCATCTTCGCCACTCTATCCAACTCCAAAAACTAAGACAAGTGTCCACCCTTGCCTCACTATTGTTGCCATCATTTGATCCTCATCAAGGAGATCTTCCACAATGTCTAAGTGTTGCACTTTGAACCTACCAATGTGTCCATACTCTGACTTCCTTCCACAATTCAGTCCATCTGCACAACAATCTCAAACCAAGGCAAGGTCACCCCTAACCTCACTGCATTGTGAAGTCACCCCAAAACAAAGTCATTCACGACAACTTGACTCGACTGTCCACCTCATGGCATAGTTAGCCACTATGTTGCACATAGTTTGCATCGCATCCAAGTCTACGAAGAGTCAAGGGAAATCTGCACGTCCAACCAACTCTGCCCTTGTGACTCAAATTGTGATCAATTCCACAAGTCTAGCTTCCTTGGCTTAATTCTCCCCATCTTCATCTACGTCGTCATATTTGAAACATCCCATCTACACCAAGAATTGCACGTTCAGACTGCCTTTGCCTCATTAATTCATCACCCGACCATAATGTTGCATCTACTTCTCTATGCCTTG